>CADEHL010001187.1:0-132500 GCA_902827135.1 Harpagifer antarcticus | reverse complement strand
ATCAGCAGGAGAGGACTCTTTAAAGTAGAGACACTACGTACTGATATACACCTGAACATCAGCAGGAGAGGACTCTTTAAAGTACAGACACTACATACTGATATACACCTGAACATCAGCAGGAGAGGACTCTTTAAAGTAGAGACACTACATACTGATATACACCTGAACATCAGCAGGAGAGGACTCTTTAAAGTAGAGACACTACGTACTGATATACACCTGAACATCAGCAGGAGAGGACTCTTTAAAGTAGAGACACTACATACTGATATACACCTGAACATCAGCAGGAGAGGACTCTTTAAAGTAGAGACATTACATACTGATATACACCTGAACATCAGCAGGAGAGGACTCTTTAAAGTAGAGACACTACGTACTGATATACACCTGAACATCAGCAGGAGAGGACTCTTTAAAGTAGAGGCACTACATACTGATATACACCTGAACATCAGCAGGAGAGGACTCTTTAAAGTAGAGGCACTACATACTGATATACACCTGAACATCAGCAGGAGAGGACTCTTTAAAGTAGAGGACACTACATACTGATATACACCTGAACATCAGCAGGAGAGGACTCTTTAAAGTAGAGGCACTACATACTGATATACACCTGAACATCAGCAGGAGAGGACTCTTTAAAGTAGAGACACTACATACTGATATACACCTGAACATCAGCAGGAGAGGACTCTTTAAAGTAGAGACACTACATACTGATAAACACCTGAACATCAGCAGGAGAGGACTCTTTAAAGTACAGACACTGATATTCATACCATTTCAATGCACATGTGAGGAGGGCGGTGAATACACAAATGTTCTTCCAAAGGCATCACAGATAACACACTGTCCCTCTAATGAATCATGTCTATCTGTGCAGTCTATTGATTCTCTGAGATTCCACTTCCTCTTCATTTTCACAGACCTGGTGGGTGTGATAGTCCACATCCATTATGCGTGATATCATCAGAAGTGAGGGCTTCCTGGCGAGCTGTTAGCGAGGGCGCCTTTATTTCTGGTCAAGGTTATTGCTGCACACACTGAAGTCAAAGAGCCTGAACGCCTCGTGTTTAGCAATCAGGATTTATTTAGGTTGGACTCCGTTTGTGACCCCATCTGCATGCACGGAGCAGATTTAGAAGTGTAGAGATTTGATCTGTGCTTGTATTACTCTCCCTCCAAAGGACAACAACGCTCTGCTTTAATGGTCAGCAGACTCGTGCAGATATGTGACGGAGATCATAGCTGTAATATCAACTAGCTGTTATGTCGGAGGAATTAAACACAGATAGCATGGATAACACTATCCTAAACTTATATTTACATCATAGATTGGTTCTTCCTCCTACAAAACGTTTGATTGTGAAGAGCTTACCAAATGTTTATGCAAAAAGTGATGATTTGGTTTCATTTAGTGTTGCACAATACTCTTAGTTTGAAATGCAACTTGAAACATGGTTGATGCATCACAGAGAAATTCTTCTACCCATTCTTGGTACATTTATAAAGTTCGGTTTCCTGGACAAGGGCGTTTTCTCGAGCCTGCAATGTGGAAAAGGTTTTTGTTACAAATAGGATTATACAAAATGACCAGTTGGACCTTTGAAATAATCACTCACAAAAAGATAATGCTTTTAGGTTATTCTCTGATCTGTTAATGAACTGCTAGATGTACATTTGATTGCAGTTTCACTGATATCCTGGACCACTCGAGCACCTGATTCACCCCAAATGGTCCAGAGTTCATTTGAGAAAAAAAGCTTATACCGGCTTTTACACATTTACATCTCTCATCTACTGCATAGCAAAGCCCTCGTATCACAAGAAGTGCGTGATTTAGTTCAGCCCCGAGCCTGTTTTTCAGGTCTCAGGCTCGAAAATGACATTCCCAGAACAATTGACCATATCTTCTAAAAGGGGAACATTAATAATCTCTTTTCTCAAAGCAATGATAAACCTGTGAGTTGGATGTAGAAAAGTCAGAGTCAATATAGATTTTTTTAATTTTAAAGTAAATTCAGATTGAACATGGTACAAAAATGTACTCTATAGTGTCCGTTCAAAAATACCACATTACCTATAGTGAAAACCACCCTTGAATGATGGGATGGTAGACTAAAAGCTTTATGAATCCAAACTACAACACATAAGAAGTACCCTGTATCAAGATTGATGCAAAACAAGTGACATTTGACCTTTTTGGAGAGATTTAGAAAAATAAACCACTTCTGGGGTCATTTGGGTGGATTTTCCATATCTCTGGCCCCCGTCCGTCGAGTTTGATGATTGACACCTCTTTTTAACCGTCAGAGCCAATGGAATCGAGGGGAATTTCCTAAAATCCATCTAAACATAAGCCATTGGTGAATGAGTGATGCATAGCCAGAATGCCCCGGAACAGGAAGCTGTCATACGCCTAGTAGCTATCGTAGAAGCTAATATGAAATCTCCGTTATTGACATAAAAATTGAATGATGGATTATCAATATTGCTGAAGAGACCTCGATGGTCTAGTGCAAGTGAAATGTTTGTGGCTGCAGGAGTCAATACTCTACAAGCTGTCTTAAGAAGTATAAATGTATTTGCCGGCTTAATGACTCTGATAATGAAATCCTCTTGGCCTTATCGAACATAAGGTTTAGTACACGCTACCAATCACAGCTGTGGAGACATTGGTATAGTTGTCTCTTTGTAGGACACTGATTTAAATTATTCTTAAACTATGAATTCTTTTTATGCTGTGTATGTAATTTATTATATGTAATGCCTTGTCTTTTATCTGGACCCTGAGTCTGTAATAACGTTTTCATTCATTCAATAATCATTTCAAAGTCACACAGACACATTGGATTAACCTTCAGCAGCGTTTTTATCGTTTTGATGCCATTGAACACAACTTTTGATCAGAACAGCTAAGGTTAGACGTTTTTAGCCGCTTAGGCTCCGTAAAGCTAATTTGTTTGTTGTTTGTTGTCGTTTCGCCGCGAGTTCTGATCGCTCAGTGATGATACTTATATGTCTGGAATCTGTGGAATCTCAGTTTGCTAATCGATATCTTGTTTGTGCAGATTCGATAAGTAATATGGGTATTTTTTAACGTGAGTTCTGTGCTAAGTGCTAAGTTATTCACTCAGGGCTAATTCAGAGCCTTTGTTATTACCCTTATGTTTAATTTGCTAAAAATGGTTAATATTGAGCCAGTTGAGGTGGTTCGGGCACCTAGTTAGGATGCCACCTGGGCGCCTCCCTAGGGAGGTGTTCCAGGCACGTCCAGCTGGGAGGAGACCGAGGGGTAGACCTAGGACCAGGTGGAGGGATTATATCTCTTCGCTGGCCTGGGAGCGCCTTGGGACCCCCCAGTCAGAGCTGGTTGATGTCGCCAGGGAAAAGGAAGTTTGGGGCTCTCTGCTGGAACTGCTACCCCCGAGACCCGACCACGGATAAGCGGAAGAAGATGGATGGATGGATGGTTAATATTGTCTGATAGCTGAGTTTCTTCCCGTTAAGTGGATATGACACATTCATAGTTTATTAAATGTTAAGAAGCCCTCAGACGCTGTTTCTTGCAAGATGTTGGGTTTTGCCCCGTGGGGTTTAACTGGTTTTAAATGCCTCAGGGTCTCAGATAAGAGATCTTGAAAGAAAACTTGTTCAATATTGCCAGTTTTTCACTTTGGATAATCAGTCACACTCCAAAATAACAGCATCATTCTTTGTTTGGCCTCTGTTCTGTTCATAGACTGCTAGATCTACATTTGAATGCAGATTAACTAGAGACTTTACGGTAAACACACATCGTTTAAATCAACATACAGTCATTGTTGTTGGCGTCTTGTTTCTGAATCGAGAGGTGTCGGACAGATCTCTGTGTCATTGAGCACTTATCTGCACTGTTACTATAACAACCAGTCTCTCTGTGCAATGTCTCAAATAACACATTAATTGTCACTTGTAAATGATCAGGATGATGGCCGACAGCTTTCATGAACATGCCAGATCAGCTGCAGGAGGTTTCAGAAGCTAAGCCCCTTTTTATTCTTAACTAGACAGTTAAGGGAAACACAGAACACCAACACATCATGGACAAGGTGCAACACCCTCATCTGAGTCCTATACTGGAGTCCTTTTACTCAAAGATAGGCTACATTCAGATAAGAGATGACATGACTTTGAGCCTCACTCTGCTTCTGTATGTGGAGTCAGTCATTCAGTCTTTTTTCCTCCCTTGACCTTTGGCCACCAGTCGTCAATAAACCATCTCCCTGACGGACGCTTAGCGTGACAACAAGCCGAGACTGAGGGACTGACTTCCACCTCAACAGGAGCTCTGCGGTCTCTTATCGCTCTACTTTACACTCTGGAAATATTTGCACAGCATACAGTAGTGCATTGGAAAACATGAGGTCACCTAAACTGAAAGTAAACTCAGAGTTTATTTGTTCTAGGCCGGGTATCATTTGGTATCATCTTATGGCGCAAACACTCATCCAAAACGAATCTATTGGAAGGAAAATAACACTGAAACAAGTCCAGATGTTGTCCAGGACACACAGCTGGGTGTTCAGCATCATCTGTTTCTGTTTGAGACGACCGCCATTACTGCCGCTAGGACTCCTCTTTGTGTAAGAGCCTGGAAACTTTTCTTAATTTCACTTGGATAGGAAAACTTAGAGTGTTGAGAGCTCTTCAGATCAGCAGCTCTGTAGAGCAATGAAGAGATAGCAAATCAATGCCCTCATCCTTCTGAGATCTTAAATACATGCAAGTCCTAGAGAGTGACACAAAGAAGTAAGGGGTTACGTCGAAGCAGAAAAACCTCCAGGTCCTAAAGGACCCTAAAAGACACTAATGGCGCATTTCCACTACAGCGCGGAGCTCGCTTCGTGTGTGTGTGTGTGTGTGTGTGTGTGTGTGTGTGTTTCATGTATAGGCCTCTCACGATAATTAATTTTGTTGGATACATTTTCCCGGAAATTATTGCGATAAACGATAATATTGTCGGCACCGTTGTATGACCATTTTAGACCACTGACATAATGATAATATATAATAATAATTCAAGTACATCCTTTCAAACTGCTAGTCACATCCTCATGTAAATGGCAATTTATCGAGTTCATTTTTATTTATCGTACGATACGTCAATTAATTGCTTATCGCGACAGGCACACAATAAAACAGTGGAAAGTGAATGAAACTTTGTGCCCTTTACAGTCTGTGTCCAATATTGTGTATTTGTATATATATCCTATATATATGCTAAGGTCCTGCTGCTGACACGATAGCAGTCATTTAGTGCATATGTGTAATTCAACCCATGATATCAAAATCTCACTCCAGCCAGGTATCCAAAGTTGGCAACCCTGCGTTACTATAGTTACCGCCCCAGCTACTAAACTGTAATGGAAACGCAGCATAAAGTGAGCCGGGCCTAACAAGGCCTAACGAGGCCTAGCCATACCGAGCGAGGCCCTGTAGTGGAAATGCGCCATTAGAGACCTGTAGCCTGCAATCAAACCTAAGGTGATATCCTCCATATCATATCTTAAAAGCCCCCAGACATATTCCCCTTATCTTCTTTCTCAGAGATAACATCATTAAAGTGTATCGTCAAAATGTTTGTTATCTCAAAGCAGGATTTGTTAAATGTCAAATTGATAATGGATTACACTCTATTACACATTTCCAAGTTTGAGGTTTCAGACTTCTTAAAGGTGAGGCATTTCCCGCCATGTTGTCAGATATTAGTCTGCACAACTTAAAAGAGAAAGACTTTTCAGCGGATCAGACATGTGTAAGATGTTTCATATTAAACCCAGACATTATCAGGAGAATCAGGTCCTCAAATTGTTTTCCTTTCCATTAAGTAGCAGACTTTAATTACTGGACATGTTCTGTTTGGTTTAGGGCAAAGTGTTGGCTGCTGTGCAGGAGGCAGAACATGACGCAAGTTACAGCGGTCGTTCAGTTGCTTTGTTATTTGGGTTTAACCAACCAGGTCTCTTATCAGATTTTGGTCCTAGAGTTCTTGAATTTGGAAGCTCTCTAGCTGTTAAATACCCCTTCTTCTTTATCCTCTAGTATTTGTTTTCTTTGGGTTTCACGCCATCAACACGTCATCAACACGTCATCAACACGTCATCAACACGTCATCAACACGTCATCAACACACCATCAACACACCATCAACACGTCATCAACACGTCATCAACACGTCATCAACACGTCATCAACACGTCACAGGATTGGCTTCATACGATTAAAACTCTAAGTGCACCAATTATTTTTATTTTAGGTTCACACACACACACACACACACACACACACACACACACACACACACACACACACACACACACACACACACACACACACACACACACACACACACACACACACACACACACACACACACACACACACACACACACACACACACAGGGCTGCTGCATTAGTTTTACCTGGACTAAATGGACTACACCCTCCAACTGCTAACTTTTAAAGGCCAAGGTGTAGTAGAAACAATTGGGACCTCTTTGGCTGTCCTGATGTCAATGGAAAGGTGGCCCCACAAAGTTATATGATGAGGCCCTCTGTGTCGCGAGCGGGGGGGGGGGGGGGGGAGTGCTAGTGGAGCCTTGCAGCGGCGAAACTGTGGCGCGCGCTTACACTGTAGGTGTAGGTGTATCAGATGAGGCCCCCTCCGCGAGGTGAGGCCCCCTCCGCGAGGTGAGGCCCCCTCCGCGAGGTGAGGCCCCACGCAGTCTGCGTGATGGGCCTGTAGGGAGGGGCGGCCCTGAACACAGGAAGGAAGATAAGTCAAGACACAGGGATAACATGATTTCAAAAATAAACAGGAAACTATACACACACAAATCTGAAATCATGACATGAAGTTGCTCAAGTAGACATACTGTAACAAAGACTTTCACAGAGCTGGCAGGCAAACATCTGGTTGATATACGGTACTAATGATGACATTGATTGCCTTCTTACATACAGTTCAACCAGGTAATGTCAAGTTCATTTCAAGGTGGAAGTGCATGTGTTAAAAGGGCAGAGGAGGTCCAGGTGCAAATGTATACTTATTAGGATTTGCAGATTGAAGTGTAATTCTTTTTTCGGTGCCTTTGCTTTAAAACAGGGATGTCAAACTCAAGGCTCGGGGGCCAAATCCGGCACATGACTTCATTTTATGTGGCCCCACAAGAGCTTGCAAAGAATATAATATGTTTATTATACGGTTACATGCCGATTTACAGAAACAGGTTGCCCATAAACTACATGTCCCACAATGCATCTCAAATTTGACTTTCTTTCTCAGAATTTGAATTTTTTTCTCAGAATTTGACATTTTTTTCAAAATGTCACTTATTTTTTTAAACTTTTTTTCCAGAATTTGGCTTTTCTTTTTAAATCATTTTGTGATATTCTCACTTAGGGATAATCCACTGTCATCCTTTAATACACATGTTAATTTGAATCAGATCTACTGATAATATCCGGAATATAAATCTTTAAACTTCTTCTTACCTTTAAAAGTCCGTCACGAACGGTCTATTATGCTGCAACTCTACAGCTCTGCTAGCCTTGGCGCTAACTTCCGGGGAACGATTGAGAGGCTCCACGATCCGCCATTGCTGTAAAAAAGTGGTCCATTGGAGTGAATGGAGATGACGTAACTCTCAGTCTATATGGCGCTGGTAGGAACTAAGTATTTTTTGTAAGTTTTTGTGTTTCTCTTATTTTCCTACGATACTGTAATGATTGGCTGTGAATAAGAAAATACGAAGAACAGACCATCTATGTATATATTTATTTTTTATTTTGAGAAAGGGGTAGGTAATATAAGATTGTTTTCTTCTCCCTGCTCCTTTTCGGGTACGGTGTGTTTATAGAGACATGTTTTGTAAATAATTGTTATACATTAAGTTGTGCATACCATGAATGGAACAAATAAATAAATGAAATGAAAAGAGAACTTGGATTTTCAAGGGAAGTGTAGCAGGTTGGAGTTAAATGGCAAGACCCGAAGCATTTGACAGGAAATACCTTAAATTAATCCATGTAAGGCTAAATAAACAGAGCACAACCCTCCATGCTCGAGAAACAAGGATCCAACAGAGACTGAACAAAGTCTGGACTTAAGCAAGCAGAACTAATGAGGGAATAAAGTGCAGCTGCAGGTTGCAGAGCTGATGGGGTAATAACTATGGGTAATAACAAGGCTAGGACATGACAATCAAAAAGGCGGGAAAACCACACAAAGACAGGAAGTAAAAACCAGCAAGGGGAGAACATTTTCAAAATAAAACGGGAAACAGATAAACCAAAAACTGGGGTCATGACACGGATACTCTTACTTTGAAAAAGCTAGTTAACAAAGCTCCACTCACTCTGACAGATAACATTTAACGGACAATGGGTTTATATATGACAGAAAAAACGAATATACGTTATTATATTGTTTATCACACTCTTATTCAACTTGGTAGCCATTTGTAAACATGTTACCCCAATGTCTCAACACAGTGATTCATAGAATATGAGGTAAGACAAGTCATTCACATGACATCAGTAACAAGCATGAGAAAACATTGTATTTCTACAGAGCCAGCACAGCAAAAAAGAAAAAGGTCACTCTAGTCAATTTCTAATGGACTGGACTTAACTTCAATTATAAATGCATAAAGGAATGGAAATGCACGAGGGTATATGTGTTAAGTGTTTTATGGTAAACCGGTACGAAGAAAGGAATGGATTAGCTTTGCCAAGGTTGAAAGGTCGGAGTCTTAAGGTTTTCCATCTGGGTGAGGACTACAGTACATAGTCTCTGTGTTGTTTAATATCAATGCAACTAAACCAGGTCCACACAACGTGATTGGTTTGATAATTTATTCAATGGGCTAAAGCGAAGCTAAAGGCCTCAGAAAGATGAGATTGCTTTATTTTCGTCGTGTTATATTTGCATTCTGCTCAAAAGCATTCATTGATGGATGAATGTAGCAAAAAGGGCCCTAGGTGTGTAAAGACCTTTTGTTTCCTATATCATTTAGAACGAGATAAATTGTGCTTCAGTGCTTTCGTTGTATTGTTCTTTCCTTTTCCTCGCTGCACAAAGACACTTGACTAGAGGGCAGCAATAACAGGAGAGCAGCAGATCGGTTAAGAGACCCTCCTCTCCCTCCTCTCCCTCCTCTCTGACACTACAGAGATGAAATGTTTGGACATCACGAAGAGAGGGGTCGAGTCAAGTCCAACCGTGCAAAGCAAACCCATTTTGATATAGTCTGCATAATCAGAATGGATTTACTGTAGAGGAGGCTTTGTGATAACTGGGGATATTTGATGTTACTATTTTTTTAATTTAGATTATTTTTGAGTAATTAAATGAAGTGTCTTACATGATGCATGCTGACTTCAAGTGAGTTACATTTACAGTACTTGTATATGGAGTGGTACTAAAAATGTATTTTTCATTGTCACTTCATAGAACAATAGGCGGATGTTTCCAATACAGAGACAAAAACCACCTCTGAATCACTGCACAAAGGTGTTATAAGGAAGTACTTTCATTTAGCTTTATGTCATGGTGGCTGGCAGCTGGGATCCACACGAATGCATCAATAATCATCCAGTCATTTCATATCATTCTGAAATTGAGTTTTATGCTTAACAAGTACTTTAGGTATATTCTTATGCAAATGTTGTACTTTTACTTAAGTAAGCCTTTTAATCAGAGGTGGAAGAAGTACTCAGATCTTGTACTTGAGTAGAAGTACTCAGATCTTGTACTTGAGTAAAAGTAGAAGTACTCAGATCTTGTAGTAAAAGTAGAAGTACTCAGATCTTGTACTTGAGCAAAAGTAGAAGTACTCAGATCTTGTACTTCAGTAAAAGTAGAAGTACTCAGATCTTGCACTTGAGTAAAAGTAGAAGTACTCAGATCTTGTAGTAAAAGTAGAAGTACTCAGATCTTGTACTTGAGCAAAAGTAGAAGTACTCAGATCTTGTAGTAAAAGTAGAAGTACTCAGATCTTGTACTTGAGCAAAAGTAGAAGTACTCAGATCTTGTACTTCAGTAAAAGTAGAAGTACTCAGATCTTGCACTTGAGTAAAAGTAGAAGTACTCAGATCTTGTAGTAAAAGTAGAAGTACTCAGATCTTGTACTTGAGCAAAAGTAGAAGTACTCAGATCTTGTAGTAAAAGTAGAAGTACTCAGATCTTGTACTTGAGCAAAAGTAGAAGTACTCAGATCTTGTACTTCAGTAAAAGTAGAAGTACTCAGATCTTGCACTTGAGTAAAAGTAGAAGTACTCAGATCTTGTACTTGAGTAAAAGTAGAAGTACTCAGATCTTGTTCTTGAGTAAAAGTAGAAGTACTCAGATCTTGTAGTAAAAGTAGAAGTACTCAGATCTTGTAGTAAAAGTAGAAGTACTCAGATCTTGTAGTAAAAGTAGAAGTGCTCAGATCTTGTACTTGAGTAAAAGTAGAAGTACTCAGATCTTGTAGTAAAAGTAGAAGTACTCAGATCTTGTACTTGAGCAAAAGTAGAAGTACTCAGATCTTGTAGTAAAAGTAGAAGTACTCAGATCTTGTACTTGAGCAAAAGTAGAAGTACTCAGATCTTGTACTTCAGTAAAAGTAGAAGTACTCAGATCTTGTACTTCAGTAAAAGTAGAAGTACTCAGATCTTGTACTTGAGTAAAAGTAGAAGTACTCAGATCTTGTAGTACAAGTAGAAGTACTCAGATCTTGTACTTGAGCAAAAGTAGAAGTACTCAGATCTTGTAGTAAAAGTAGAAGTACTCAGATCTTGTACTTGAGCAAAAGTAGAAGTACTCAGATCTTGTACTTCAGTAAAAGTAGAAGTACTCAGATCTTGTACTTCAGTAAAAGTAGAAGTACTCAGATCTTGTACTTGAGTAAAAGTAGAAGTACTCAGATCTTGTTCTTGAGTAAAAGTAGAAGTACTCAGATCTTGTTCTTGACTAAAAGTAGAAGTACTCAGATCTTGTTCTTGAGTAAAAGTAGAAGTACCAGAGTGCAGGAATACTCTGTTACAGTAAAAGTCCTGCATTCAAAATGTTCCTCAAGTGAAATTAGAAAAGTATTCTCATCAAAATATAGTTAAAGTAGCGACAGTAAAGTCGAATAATATATATGATGTGTTTTATAATGATTGATCATGAAAGTGTTCTCAAAGCTGGTGAAGGAGCAGCTAGTCTGAATGGCTTTGTAGACTGCAGGGTAGCTGGTGGATTCACTCCAGGTGGAACTAAAGTCTGATTATATTTCACATCATTCATCCAGATCTGTGAAGTAACTAAAGGTATTAAATAAAGTACACCATTTACCTCTGAACTGTAGTGGAGTAGAAGTACAAAGTACCATAACATGAAAATAATTACCTCAAAATTGTACTTAAGTACAGTACTTGAGTAAATGTACTTAGTTACTTACCATCTCTGCTTTTAATGCAGGACTGTTACTTATAAGAGAGTATTTTTACAAGTTACTACTACTTTAACTAAAGTATACAATGTGAGTTCTTCTTCTCCTACTATCTGATTATAATACATTTTGATTGGACTGTTTAGAAGCTGGCAAGCAAGCTAACCAGTCACCATTAACTAACATGTACACACACAGATGAATCAGACGTATGGACCACAAGATGCATGAATGGACAAAGTGTAAAAAGAAACTAGGTGAAACCGTGTAGCAAAATATATATTTGTTAATAGAAAATAAACAACTTATTATCACTTCAATGAAAGGTGATACAAACCTTGATCCCTCACTATTATGACTGATATGGAGCCGAAATGCTTTGAGAGGATGAATCACATAATAACACCTCTCTTTTTGACACCTTCAGTTTTCACACTTTACTGTGGCGAGATTTTGAAAGTATCACAAAATCCTCACCGTTTTATCTCTGCTATGGGCAGGAAATTGTTGCTCCCTTTCAGTGAAATTACACAAATAATCCAAAAGCACCTACAGAGGGAGTGAAGAGGAGGAAGCTGAAGGACTTTTCCTGAAGGTGAAACAACGGCCATGTGAAGCCAATGTCGATATTACAAAATGACTGTACTCACAACAACATCACAAGAACATATGCATGGTTTAAAATGATTAACAAAGTAAATGTATTTAAAAATAATAATGTAATTCAAAAACCGTTCATGCATAACAAAGACCATTGATATGCGTAACAGATTTTATTTTCAAAGCCTCCACAAATCTAAGCTTAACCAAACAAACCAACCATTTCACTCACAGTTTTTCCCTACTTTCACAATATCCTCAACGCTCCAAGGCTCTGCTGGAAATTGTGTTCACAGTGATTTATTGGCAGAGCGAGAGTTGTTGCAAAAGTGGCAAGTCCTCCAAACAAAAGACTTTGGTTAGTGACACTACAAAAGGACAGTGTTTTCTGATCTGAAGATCAATTCTGCAAGATGGACAAAATGTGTCTTTGCCCTCAACAATTTTTCGCAAGTGTTGTGATCAGTCGCTGCTATGGTTAAGGATTGGTGAGACAGTTTATATGCCTCAATGTACGTTAAAACATTGAGAATTATTACACCGCTTATGAGTACTCAATTCTGATTGGTCAATTTGGACATTCAGCGATCTGTTAATTTTTGATAGCAGACCGCTACTAATGACAATCTGATCAAGGGACTATGAGCAGTCATATCAATGGAATACTTTTTTAATATTATTTTTAATATTTGTGGAGAGCATTACACTTTGAGTTCATGATGGCCAGACTTTCCCCAGTCAAGAAAATAAAATGAGAAGAAGAGAAGGAAAGAGGATAAAAGACAGAATGCTGGACGTCAGAGTAAACACGTCATAGTACACTAACAGGAACAGCAGAAGAAGACAGACAGGAAGTAAACACTAACTGGAAAAGCAGAAAAGACAGACAGGAAGTAAACACTAACAGGAACAGCAGAAGAAGATAGACAGGAAGTAAACACTAACAGGAACAGCAGAAGAAGACTGACAGACAGGAAGTAAACACTAACAGGAACAGCAGAAGAAGACAGACAGGAAGTACACACAAACAGGAACAGCAGAAGAAGACAGACAGGAAGTACACACAAACAGGAACAGCAGAAGAAGATAGACAGGAAGTACACACTAACTGGAAAAGCAGAAAAGACAGACAGGAAGTACACACTAACGGGAACACTATGGGCTCTGGCGGTGTGTAAAAACGTATTAGTGGAAAATAATATTTGAACAGACTTGGACAATTACAGAAAACCTCAATCAGTGCTACCATCATTTAACATTTTGTTGCAGTCACCGCTCTTCCAATCAATCAATCAATATTGTGAGTCAAGTGGTTGGTTTATTCAGTACGTAGCTTCTCGTCGGGATCCGTCTCACCCAGTCTGGGTTTTTCTCTTATTAATGACGGCTCGCTGCACATTATCCCTGCATCTACCCTCCAATGGTGCATCCAGAGCATTTCCTACAGATATTGACAGCAACACGCTTCTCTGCTCCCATCACATCATCTCTTTGCTCAGTTAGGGGTCGTCCATCAGGAGCCCATGAGAAACTGTAGTCCATGGAAGTCCTGTGGTCACGAAGCACTTATTCCCTCTCACAGTAATCATTCTGATGCAACGCTTCACTGTCCTGACATTCTTCTGTCCAG
This sequence comes from Harpagifer antarcticus, assembly GCA_902827135.1. Lineage (NCBI taxonomy): Eukaryota > Metazoa > Chordata > Actinopteri > Perciformes > Harpagiferidae > Harpagifer > Harpagifer antarcticus. The sequence continues at coordinate 118,802 of CADEHL010001187.1, read as the reverse complement.
TCTTCACTTCTGTCACGAGTGTATTTAGTGTTTGCAGAATCCGGGGTAGACTACTGCTATCTATCTATCTATCTATCTATCTATCTATCTATCTATCTATCTATCTATCTATCTATCTGTCTGTCTGTCTGTCTGTCTGTCTGTCTGTCTGTCTGTCTGTCTGTCTGTCTGTCTGTCTGTCTGTCTGTCTGTCTGTCTGTCTCTCTATCTATCTATCTACATATTTATCTATCTGTCTGTCCGTCCGTCCGTCCGTCCGTCCGTCCGTCCGTCCGTCCGTCCGTCCGTCCGTCCGTCTGTCTGTCTGTCTGTCTGTCTGTCTGTCTGTCTCTCTATCTATCTATCTATCTACATATTTATCTATCTGTCTGTCCGTCCGTCCGTCCGTCCGTCCGTCTGTCTGTCTGTCTGTCTGTCTGTCTGTCTGTATGTCTGTCTATCTATCTATCTATCTATCTATCTATCTACATATATATCTATCTGTCTGTCCGTCCGTCCGTCCGTCCGTCCGTCCGTCCGTCCGTCCGTCTGTCCGTCTGTCCGTCTGTCTGTCTGTCTGTCTGTCTGTCTGTCTGTCTGTCTGTCTATCTGTCTATCTATCTATCTATCTATCTATCTATCTATCTATCCATCCATCCATCTTATTTCTGCAGACAAAAACCGTTTTCGTTTTGGGTTTTCAGCAGGTCCTTCATTCAGCAAATCATTGATAAAGTATTTCTCCTTTTGACGAGAGCTTGAAAATATCTAATCATCGGAAAGCCAGGATTTTTATTTGAGACTGGACCTAGACTGGATCTGCAGTCTTAATTATTCCATTATACTTTTTGGGCAAGATGCATCAATGAGTTTCACAACTGTAGTTTAAAATCAAGGAAAACTCATTGTGACATGAACAAGACGTCATCATACATGATGAATGGTGAAATCTGGTGCAGTGTTTGATTTTACGTTAGCATCGCTAAGCTAATGGTGGCCAATGTTCGCCATTAGCTTAGCGATGCTAACGTAAAATCAAACACTGCACCGGTTTATTGCACATGCCAGATTTCACCATACCAAATCATGAACACCGATCAAACCGTCAAACTAGGCAGTGCTGATCAATTATAAAACCAAGATGCAGTCACTGTATTTCCTTATTATGTGTAGCTGTAAAATCTGAACGTTTGTGACCCTGCCGCCATGTTGAAAACGGATCAAAAAAACAACTCATTTTAAACTTAATCATAGATGACAACCTTCATATCCTTACACTTTGCAGATACTACAAATGGAAATAAATGCATAATTAGGTCCTTTGTTCATAGACTGACATAGAAAGAGTTTAACCCTCTCCAGATATATAAAGCTTACAATAGCCATCATTTGCTTTGTTGACGCTGTTTGTGTTTGAGTGGGAGTCGGACACTTGTTGTGGGTTGTAAGCGGTCAATTAAATCCACTCAAAACACTTCACATTATGACAAATGTAAAACTGTACACAGCACTGAGCATGTGATGAGGCTCTAAAATAAAGCATCCTCTACTCAAACACTAAAGGACCGGACACACCAAGCTGACACCAAAGAACTGACACAGACGGACCCCGGACTGTTGTGTCGCCTCGCGTCTCTGCGTCTTGGCCATGTGTCGCACCGGAACACACCGCAAAGACTTCAGCCGACGGCCAAGTAGCACGTACGAACTGCGCATGCGTGAGTGGCAATAACTCTCCTTACCAGCAGGCGGCGGTAGTGTGTATTCGTCATTCAAAAGAGGCAACAACTGGAAGACAGACTGCGTGATAACCGAGAGAAGAAGAACAGACTGCGTGATATAAACAAACAACAAATAGCGTGCGTTCCATTTTCACTCTACAGCGAGAAGCTCACGGGGCTTTCCCGAACCTGTGTCGAGAGCTGGAGTTAAATGACATCTCAGATTTGCCTTTTTAATAGTTTGTTTGGGTCCCTCACTTCCGTTTTGCTTCTCATGCACTGATTCGCTAGCTGAACAGCCAATCAGATTTATTTTGCCGACAGCCTTTGGCCGATTGCCAAAGGCCGAAAAGTTGTCGGCACGACTGAAAAGACACAATGGTGCGGGACACACCAATCTGAGTAGGGCGTGTCGACGCTCATCGTTGGCCTGACGCCCATCGACGGCCAAAATCGGCTTGGTTTGTCCGGGCCTTTAAAGTGACAACTGACAGAAAGACTGCAGACTTTCCACAGGGTTTTTCCAGCTTCTTAGTGAAATACTGGACATTTCACTCCATCTGTGAAATTAAAATTACATTTTCTTACATTCAAGACTTTGTCTCTGGGTCGTGCATTTGGGTTCATCAGTTTGTGTCGAGATCCTGACACTAAGCCTTTATTAAAGGGAATGAATAATAAAATAACAGCATGCTAAGCGCTCGTGACACTCTCATAGCAGCAACAGCTGATATAGCACAGGCAGGGCCACGTAATAAACAGACAATGTGGAGCTGAATCCCTTTTGGTTCTGTTTGGATTGGAATAATATTGATAATGCAAAACCTTCTCACAATCATCATATTTAAGTCCCAAGCACGATTCTTTTCAAGGTATGCATGAATATTCTGCAGACGTGCTGAAGCCCTAATAACAAAACATGATTGAGTTGCCCAGGAAAGGCAGAAATACATTCTCCAATTCACCAATTTCATCCTCTAATCGCTGCTGGATTCTGCATTTTAATACTTCAGGTTAGCAGCTGATAGACAGAGAATTGTAAATCATGGATTAACCTGTTAGGCCACAAGCCTGCTTTTCAGGTTTCAGGCTCGAAAATGACATTCCCAGAACAAATGACCATATCTTCCCTTCTAAAAGGGTCACATTAATAATCTTTTTTCTCAAAGTAATGATAAACCTGTGAGTTGGATGTAGAAGATTCAGAATCAATATAGATGTTTTTTATTTTAAAGAAAATTCAGATTGAACATGGTTGTAGGAGCCGCATTTAAGTTAATTTTGTTTCGATTTATTTGAAACCTTTATTAATGCATTTTTCTGTTTCAGTGAGAGGTGTGCTTTGCTCAGGTGAAGGGGGCGGGGCTAAGGCTTTAAGTTGGAGGTGCGGTGTGTGACGGGAGAGCAGCAGGCAGCAGCAATACCGTCATTGACACGCAGACGCAACCTTATGCTTAGTCAAATACAGATTATTAGGATCTGCTGTTTAAGTTTATGTTACATATTGTTTTCGTATTTTGTTTTATGTTTGCTGGAAATAAACGTTGAAAAGCAACTGAAACGTCCAGTGGATTGTGTTCTGCGAGTCTGACACTGCTTCCGAGGCCCAAGCTCTACATGTGGCCAAGAACAATAACTTTTGAGGTGAAGGTTACAAGACAAACGTTTTGGGATTTTGGCCACTACATGGTAAAAAACTGTAAATTATAGTGTCCGTCCAAAAAATATGTTGTACTTATAGTGAAAACTAACCTTGGATGATGGGTTAGTAGACTAAAAGCATCAGGAATCCAAAGTACAACATATAATAAGTACCCTGTATCAAGATTGATGCAAAACAAGTGAAATTTGACCTTTTTAGACAGATTTAGCAAAAAAAACCTCTTCTGGGGCCATTTGGGTGGATTCTCCTTATCTCTGGCCCCCCTTGTTCGATTTTGACATTTGACATCTTTTGCTGACCGTTAGAGCCGATAGAATCCAAGGGAAATCGTCCCGCACACACTCATGTTAAAAAAAAAGGTAGCGTCTCTGCGCATGCTAGCTTTCAGTAGAGGGGAGAAATATCCTGCTCTGATATCAAGCAACGGAAAAGCTGTTTTATTGCCTATGGATTTTTTTTTTATTTTTCGCTCAGGGGTAATTTAGATGCTTCTTATGAGACTTGTGTTTTGTTTTAGTAAAAATGGTTTGTATCGTCAGTTAGCTGAGATTATTCCCGTTAATCTGGTATAACACATTAATAGGTTCTTAAATATTAAGATCCCCTGAGACACAGTGTCGTGAAAAAAAAAAAACCAAGTACCTGCCGGCGGGGACCTTGGGGCTTAACAGGTTTTAAGTTTCATATCGTGAAATATTGAACAAATATTAAATTGTTCAGAAACTGAGCTGGTTTGTATTCAGTCAGCTACCTCATATTAAGACAGCTTTTTAAAGGTTTTTCACATGTATGGTTTGAAGAAAACACTTTTTCACTAGCCCCATGGGTGGCTTTAGTGATTCAGTCATATTTGGTGTTTCCTGTTTCCCTGTTTGTACACCCCTGTGTCTTGCCTTTCAGCTGTTTCTCCATGCACACTACCTTTGGTTTGTTAAACTGCTCTAATGACAGGTTTCACTACCTCCTTCTGCACTAACGTCCTCAGTACTGGACCTGTTTTTGTAGGTAAAGATAGCATTTTTCAACCCAAGGGACTCATCAAGGAATCACAGCTGCTTCCTTAGATTTGATCATCTTGATCACCAGCTGGAAGATTAATTCTCTCAAATGTGCGAATGAGCTTCAGCGCTTAGTCTGACAGCCAAGGATAAGAATAAGAACTCCTTACTGTTGGCTGTGAGTTTGAGTCCAGTTACTTGTGTTTTTTATCTAGCACTCCTGTCCTTGCAGAGTTTGTTTTTTATCTTCTTACTTCAACGAGTCTGTAGTGGGTTTGTTGCTGTTCTGTGCAAACAATAGGATTCTGCTTCAACAAAATAACAAGACGCTGGATTTAAAGGATGAGGCAAGGCGACTAAAACTAAAGAACAATCCTAAAAATGCACCTGGCAATGTAAAGATAACATGAAGCCTTTCTCTCACTACTGCATGTTCAACTGTGCTGCCTTATACACATGTCTTTGCTGTTGAGACTTTTTAAAGTGAAGAAATAAGCTTTTTTTCTGCTTTGTTCGTTCTTTTTAATACACGAATGAATGGTTTAGGCCCAAAATACATTTCTGACCTCCTGCTAAATGATGAACCATCCAGATCTCTCAGGTCTTCAGGATCTCTCAGGTCTTCTAAACATCCTACACATCCAATGAACAAAGACTATACGATATACAAATACTATCAAAACACATTTTAATGTCAAAAATATGTAATTTTATGCTATGAATAAATAGGATTCTCCGCCGTCTTTGTTGTTTCCAGGAGGTTGAGAAATCATGTGACATGGACGCTGGCTTTTAGAAATGAATAGGGGGACAATACATAGATATCTCACAATTTCAGAGTATATATAATTATAAAAAATATATGAATTATATATAAAAAATTGTATCATTAAAAAATAACATGTATCATTTATAAAAAAATATATTATATATATATATACGTAGAGGCTAAAATTATATAGAAATAGAACAGATAATTAACTTAATAAACTAACACTGCCGCTGACACACCAGTTAGCGAATCTTATGCAAGGCAAAGATCCCAGTCCAGACAGGGATCTCCATTTGTGCATTTCCGTGGTCCAATATCACAACAAAAGCACAATGAACAGGTTTCCTATATTCCTTTCTTCAAGCCTTTCCTGGCTTTCCTTGTGGCTGGAATCGACCTGGTAAAATGTGCGTAATAGTGCTCTAATCCCACCATCTCCAATATATACGATTACACCAGGTGCCCAAAGATGCCTTCAAAATAATTACTTTAACTCGCTTCAATAATGACACTATCTATAAGAATACGTTCACTGTAAAGTATATATATTATTTGAAATCCATGCACTAGCAGTTACAATAGTTCGGCTTGTTGCTGTTCTGAGTTTGTATCTTCATGGCTGACTTCACTTGTAAGTCACTTTGGATAAAAGCATCAGCCTAATGTAATGTAATGTATGAACTGGTGGTGACCTCGGCCTCGGGCTGCATGCTACAGGATGGACAAGTGTTGAGACACATTGAAGTGGCATGCTGCAAAACCCCCCCCAGGCTCAAAGGACACTGCAGGGTCACAGCATCACTTCAAAAATATATACACAACACTTTATATTAAGGTACACATATTCACCATCAACTAGTTGTTCATTAACATGCATATTAGCAGTATATTGGCTCTTTGCTATTTTTTACGAGTGGGGAGCGGACCTAACCTCATCTAGGGGGGTCCGGGGGGCATGCTCCCCCGGGAAGATTTTTTTTTTAAATGTTGAAGTGAAAAGCATCAATCTGGTGCACTTTGAGAGCAACATTAAGAGATCTATGGATACATCTCTCAACACCCAGATGAAACAGAACAGTAAGCAGATTTTCTTTTTCTTTATGGATATTTTACAAATCACTCTCCTTTCAAACTGTATTCTTGTTTATTAATAACAACTTTTTTTTACTGTCATATAGTATTTTATACCTGTTTACTTTATTCTCTTATTTGTTTTATAACTATAATGATCATATACAGATGTGCCTTTACCTCACTGGTTGGAGAAAAAGCTTCTTATATTCGTTAGCATAGCTAGCTAACCAGATGCTAATAACAACAAAGTTATTGACTGTATGACAGATGGACAGATCGCCACTGGGCTTTCAACTAAAGACACAGCCACGCAGAAACTGCGGCATGTGTACGGCTCCTTATGTCCAATTTGTGAAGTGCTGGAGCGGAGCGGCGTGCTGGTGCTCTCCGGCAGAACTGCACCCCTGTCAGACGAGACATATACCACGTGATGACACGTTAGGCTTGTGTTGTGTTCAAGGACCCTGACCTTGGCCAGGAAAAACAGGCACTCGCTTGTTTAATTATTTTGCGGTCTAGATTTCTTTAATTTTTTTCTTTTTGCGTGTGTTTATAAATTACCTCGAGGGCCACACCAAATGGTCTCGCGGGCCGGAGGTTCCCCACCCCTGTTCTACATGACCATAATCTACAAGTACTAAGCCGTTAGTTGAGAGTTTTTCCTCAATAACCCTCTAATCAGTACTCATTTATTGTAAGTAAGGAAGTTGTTGTACATGAGTTTTGGTCTTATAATGCTCCATATGGGCCTAACAAGGCAGCAGTACCACAAGAATAGTAATGTACACATAGGGTCTATTCTTATGTAACAAGACATGAAACAAGACATGAAACTACAAGTGTTAATTGTGTCAAAAATAAAAATAAATGTGGTTTTTCTAACTCAGAATATGTTCCCTATTTTAAAGTGAAGTCTTGTTCATAACAGATAAGCTAGTAGTTTGACTCTAATATGTTAGGGTTAGGGGACTAGTTGATGGTGAATAAGTGTACCTTAATATAAAGTGTTACCACATATATTTCTTTGTGTTCAAACATATTGATTTGACTCAAACCGATGTATTCCTGCATCCCTGACACACTGGGGATACATATTTATTACATTTAGCTGATGCTTTTATCCAAAGCGACTTACAATAAGTGAGCGACTTACAATAAGTGTATATTTATGTATAAAAGTGCATTTTGCCTGATAGGAGACCTTTAAGAAATGAGCAAAAAGGGTTACAGATTTCATTTCACCTCAGTTCAGAATGTTTAGCTGCAGATGAACTGAAGCATACTGTACAGAATATATACAATTAACATCTGGGTATTCCCTTGAGGTGAAGCTTAAACACACTCCATATCGCTCAGCTCACATTGCACATTAATTATCACATGTGCACGAGTAAACACACGCTGAATACAGCTGTAATTTATAGCAGTAAGCAGTGATTAAAAATCATCATGTGCCGGAGTATATCCCCCCGGAGACTCTGAGTGAACAAATGTCTCGGAGGTGTTTGAGTGTTTTATTTGAATAACGCCAAACCTCCTCACCGTCCTGAAGGAGGATCGAGGGTTGCAGGAGGAGGCTGGAGGAAAAGCTCCATGCAAATCAATTGGTCCATATAAGAGTGATCACAAGCAGAAACAATTAAAAAGCTTCAATGTCTTGGTCAATTCGGATATTCCATTAATTCCTAAATTACATCTTCAACATTTTACAAAACGTTTACTAGAGTCACTGCTCTGTGGTGGAAGAAATAATCAGATCATTTATTTACTTCACTGCTAAAACACCGTGTTACAAGTCAAAGTAAATCCATCCATCTTCTTCCGCTTCTCCGTGGTCGGGTCTCGGGGGTAGCAGTTCCAGCAGAGAGCCCCAAACTTCCTTTTCCCTGGCGACATCAACCAGCTCTGACTGGGGGATCCCAAGGCGCTCCCAGGCCAGCGAAGATATATAATCCCTCCACCTGGTCCTAGGTCTACCCCTCGGTCTCCTCCCAGCGATCTCGTTCTTTCGGTCATGACGTCAAAGTAAATGTGAGTCAGCATATTCAGAAACATTTATTGCATTTACTTTTTGTATATTTATGTGTCCTGTAAAAATACACTTTACTTCTTCCTTCTGTCTGTCTGTATTCTCATGTTCCGAATAACCCAGCTTCCCCCTAATTTCTTTTTGGTGTCTATCTACGCCGGGATCCTGAGTGGTGGCTGATCCTGTTGCTGCGGTCCTGTGTCCTGGATCCTGAGTCCTGGATCCTGTATCCTGAGTCCTGTGTCCTGGATCCTCTATCCTGAGTCCTGATCTGAGTCCTGGATCCTGAGTCCTGGATCCTTAGTCCTGAGTCTTGGATCCTTAGTCCTGAGTTCTGGATTTGAGTCCTGGATTTCGGGTCGTGGCTGAACCTGTCTCTGCGGTCCTGCCTGGGTCTCGTCATGCTGCTTCCCTGATGGCTCCCACAGGATTGCTGACATCCTCGTGGATTCATCTTCTCATTACAGACACATGCATTTCCTAACATTCGGTCTATATGCTGTAAAATGTATTATCTCTTGGATTTACACACGGCATCTATTGCACGTCTGTCCGTCCTGGGAGAGGGATCCCTCCTCTGTTGCTCTCCCTGAGGTTTCTCCCATGTCCCCTTTAAACTGTGGGTTTTCTCCGGAAGTGTTTCCTTGTACGATGTGAGGGTCTAAGGACAGAGGGTCAAAGGACAGAGGGTCAAAGGACAGAGGGTCTAAGGACAGAGGGTCTAAGGACAGAGGGTGTCGTATTGTCATACTGGTATTCTGTACAAACTGTGAAGTCCTCTGAGACAAAGGTAACATTTGTGATAGTGGGCTATATAAATAAACATTGATTGATTGATTGATTGATTGAAATGTGTTCTTGTATTTCGTGTATATTTTGCTCCTTAAACTTTAAATTCTGATCCATAGTTTATTTAGTTATGCGTCATATTTTAATTGTTTATTTTTTATACATTTATTGCTAACATTTTGCATTATCTTTCAATAAAAATCAACCTATTTCTGCAGTCTTTTAAATTTAATAGTTTTCACAATAGTGTTGATAATATTTGTATATTTACTCCCTTCTTACGCCTTCATTCCTCTCTCCTAACTCCTCGTTTGTGTAACCCTACATGGCACTAAACCTGACGTCTCTCTCCTTGTGTCCAGTGAACAGCAGAAGTGGAGACGTTTGGCGGTCGACTGCTTTGTGTTATGAATTATTGAAGGATTGGAGAGAGTTACTCGTTTCCCACGCAGACTTTCTAAGCTGGGCTGATAATTCAAATTTAAATACTTTGCCAGCTCGATTAAAAAGTAGCAGAGATATAAAATCTCTCGGAGCGGTGCAAGTGACAAGTTGATGAAAAGCCCTTCATCCCTTTGTAAAAATGGATCATGGGAGAAATAAATATTAGAAAGTCAAGGCGTCAGGATTTAATTTGCTTTTACTCAAGGAACAGTTCAACACTAACACTGTAATACCTTCATTTTCCCAGAGTGAGACGAGAAGATTAATACTCATGTAATATCTGTATTATAGGCTAATGCAATATATTAGCTTGAAACTCTGTGGTTTCAAAGAAGCATAACAAGGTATAGAATCATTTGGTATATCTGAAAAATGACATGTTATCATGCAAGCAATAAAACAGCTTAACATCCGTAACATAGTGACATCACTATCCAACATTCACGCTCCTATTGTCTAGCTCTCCAACACATTGTATGTGATAGGCTAAGGGCGGGACATCTCTAAGCGGTTGCTCAATCGTAACAGAGGCGGCCAGCTAACCATCAGAGCAGACTGGGCTCTGGTTTCAGACAGAGGGGGAAAAGAGGTGCTGCAGCACAGGCAGTATGAGAACAATAAAGAGCTTTTTGAACATTAAAGCATGGAGACATGTAGAGACACTACATACTGATATACACCTGAACATCACAACAATACATGTTTTGTTCAGCTGGATAATATCCACATGTCTACCCTACTTTTATTATTTTCGAATCATAAATCTAATCGATAGATTTATGATCGATAGATTTATAATTAGCATAAGTTCGTTCATGATGGCTCACTTCAGTGATAGTGATGACATCGTTGCGAAATTATTAACCGAGTCATTTTCAAGATTGAGTTCCAATGATAAACTGGAGTGGCAAAGGATCAGCTGCATGACCCGCCATCAAGTGCTTCACCCAGAAGGACAGGAGGATGGACTTTGTGTTTCAGTGATTGATCATCAAAGGTAGGCCTAAGTCATTTTCAATGCGGGCCGCCGTGCCGACTTCATTCATTTGTAATTGTGACTTGGCTGTGGGTGCGCTGTCATGATAGGTGTTTATATAAATGGTGTTGTTTTGTGTGGTAGAGGGTCGCTGTCAATAGCCACGTTCACACCGCAGTACTTTTCCCACTTTAGTTCTGATATGATTCCGAAATGTCGCGTTCACACCAAAAAGAGCCGGAACTAAAATGTGTTCATCAGAACCTTTCCACCCCCTTTTCCGTCCCTGCTAGAGAGCAGGGACTTTCGTGGGAGAAAAAGGTTCCTATGTCTGATTGGCTGGTCGGATTGCAAACCACGCCCCGTAAAACTCCCAAAAAGTTTTGTGAAGCCGCCATTTTATTATCCTTGCATTAGCATTATTAGCATTATTAGCATTAGCCCAGCGCACAAACGCAGAGAGACTAATTTATGGCAACACAAAAGAAAACATGGAAGCGGTGGAGATGAGGAGGTGTCGGCGTTCTGGCGATTTACTCGGAAGCCTTCCCCAGCTCCGGGGACTTCCGGCCGGGGACTGTGGGCGGCAGTATACGCCGTGAAGTGGTTTGTAGCCTGCCAGTAAACCCAAAGCAGAAGAAGAAGAAGTGACGTCAGCGGCTTCATTTGCCTAATCCACCCCCAGGGACTTATTCCGGTGTGAACGCGATTTGTACTTAGTTCATGAGAACTAAAGAGTTCTCATGAACTAAAGTGGGAAAAGTACTGCTGTTTGAACTTGCCTATTGATGCGTTTTGCACCCAGGACCATTGTTTTGATATTCCGCTGAAGTATACGCTGTGACGTAACAACTCTTTTTTTTCGAGGGAAGGGGGGGGACAGAGGGCCTAGGTAGAAAAACCACGGCTCGCCACTGCCAGAAACATATTAAGATACTTAGGTTTCAACTTATGATCAGGATCAACAAAAGTAGACACAAACAAGGCCTTTAGAGCAGCGCTAAAACAAGAGACATGCATTAAACATCAAGTCCCATGATGCACCTGTGCTGGCACATGCTGTTGAACATATGGCAGCTGTGGTTCCCCTGTGTGTTCGCTGCTGAACCAAGAGGCAGCTGAACTTCGGTTGAACTTGATTTGCATACATTAACTCAATTAGACGAGGCGGAGCCACTACTGAAGACAGATATTGGATGAGCACTTATCGGAGTTTGCATACAAGCACAGGATTCGACAAGCACTAACTGGTGACTATTAGTGAGCAGGAGACGGTTATTTACGGCTGAGAGACCAGGGTGGCATTGGTATAATCTGAAAAAATTACTTTGCCACTGGGAAATATCCTATAATTGCCTCCTTTGGAAAAACTATATGAAGACAGACATCAACGGGTTGTTGACACATAACACCTTTAGACAAGGCTGAGCCGTTACTGAAGAAAGGAAGAGGACTTACCTGTGTAAGTAACGGCAGTCCGAACAACTGTGGGAAAACCGATAATAAAAACTATGCTCAAACATATTTCAGCATAAGTTTGAAATGTGGGGTTCATAAATGAGCTTTTGTTGGTACTGAGTGCATTTATAGTAACATATTCAACAGTTATTGTATTCACTCACTCAAAAATAGAATGTGGAAAGAACAAAGAAACTAATAGAAATGGGAGGAATTCATTTGCATTTCAATTGAGTTGTATTCATCCTGTATTCACCTGGACACCTGGGCATTGGTGGTGCATTCATGTGCAGTCAGAATAATCTGAAAAATGACTTCAACAGCCGCAAACGTTGGGTCCTTTGAAAGGAGGTATGCAAAGGTCATTTATTATTATTATTATTATTATTATCAATACTCAGGAAACGTATTGGAAAAGCACCTTTCAGAGTTTGCATGCAAGCGCAGGATTCAACGAGCAATAAGTTCCCAACTGAAAGCTAATTTCTGACTGAAAGCCCAGGGTGGCCGTCCGGAGAGCCGTGGGAGAAATGGTAATAAAAACGATGTTCAAACGTATTTCAACACAAGATAGAATTGTGTGGTTAATAAATGAGACTGTAAAGATAACACCTTGTTGGTAGAGAGGTCATTGATGGTTACTGCCTCAACACGCTCTGAGCCAAGAATTACACATCTCATTCTTAGCGTTTCTACAATTAGACAACACAGAGGAAAACCAATTTGATGAGCACTTATCGGAGTGTGCATACAACCATAGGATTCAACGAGCATTAACTTTAAGAAGGTTTGACTAAAAGCCCAAGGTGGCCGCCCGGAGAAATACTTTCAAACATTTTTCAGCATAAGTTTGAATTGTGTGGTTCATAAAAGAGCCGGACTTCGCTCCGAGAGTTCGTTGATGGTAGCTTACTCAACAGCGATGAACAAAGTCACTAAAATATATTTGAAGCATCGCCTCATGCAGCCGGTCTACAATAGAATGAGAAAAGAACAAAAGACATTTGGAAATGTGATGGTGGGCTCACCTGAAACCCCTCGGAGGGAAATAACATTTTCTTAGTATAGAGAGTTCGTTGATGGTAGCTTACTCAACACGGATGAACACATTTGAAATAATCTTTTCTTCTTGTCTACAATAGACTGAGAAAAGAACAACAAAATATTGGAAATGTGAGGAAGCCATTTGCATTTTTGGTTTCTTTTCATGAATGGTGGGCTCACCGGACCCCCTCAGAGGGAAGAGGCTTTTATTAGAAAGGTCGTCTCTGCAGTTTCACGACCCTCCAACCACTCCTCCCTCAGGCCTTATCTGGGCTGCCAGCCTCACTCTGCACACACTTACTGTACAAACAACACACACACACACACACACACACACACACACACACACACACACACACACACACACACACACACACACACACACACACACACACACACACACACACACACACACACACACACACACACACACACACACTAATTACTGTCAAGGCACGCTATGCAGAGAAGGCGGGCTGCAGCCAAGTTCCTCCACAGTCCTTCCAGTTGGCACACAGTCTGTTTAGATTCACTTTATCCTGAATGTTTATAGAACAGCCGCTCTGATCGCACAGTCTCTCAGGGACTGGATGGTAATTGCAGAGGAACCTGTTATGACGCAAATGCCCCCATTTATTAGTGCCATTTTGAATTATATTACTGACAGCTGTTGTGTTCTGCGACAGCCATATTATTAGCACATCTTAAATCTCTACAGTAATCAGACGTCCATTTATTTCCACTGTTTGCTGAATGACTTTGCACAGTGAGTTAGGAAAGTGGAATGAATCAGCCACTACATGAGGTCTGGAGAAAGTTTCACAAGCACAGAAACATACATCAACAGGGTCAGTTTACATAATAATAATAATTATAACTTAGATTTATATAGCGCCTTTCAGGGGACCCAAGGTCGCTTACATGTACATGAAGGTAGATGGGAGTATTGTCAATTAATTAAGTGTTAACTGTGTGTTTGGGTCAATTCTAGACATCGTATCACACTGTTAAGCTTAACACACGCTTGATCTGATCTGCTGTGTGTCCTTTGCTCACAATGATCCAATTAGGTCATGTTTTTCTGATCTTTAGCTTTAACCCTTATGTGACCCGTTTAAAATTAAAATTATACAATATCTACGTTCTAGTTTTGTTTATCGGAACATGGCTTCATGATATCCTCCACAACAGCTATATAAACACTACAAAACTGATTTTGACAATTGTAGCCAAGTCTGAAGGTCTCTAAAAAAAAGTGTATCATTTGGTGTTGGGGTCTGGGGAGACGCAGCAGACTGATTTGGGTGACTCGCGGTGAAATTTGGCGCAATCAAGATTAATCTTTGACTTTAGACGCCCCTCCCCCTCCCCCTTCATCCACTTTAACAATAATTTAAATCTTTTTGGGGGGAAATTGTATTCTAATAGTCTATTATAGTCAGATAACGTAACAATCCACTGTCTTCACTATAGGCAATATAATGAGTGAATTGAATCACATGTTTTACTTAAATATGTGGAGTAATGTGTTTTGGGGCCATAACATAAAATTGGATTGTACGGTTATGAAAGCATAATAAGTTAGTTATGATGTAGTTAAAACAATATTGGATGATAGTCATTATTTTAGAGTGTTTTGGACTGAGATCAATCATGGGTCAAAATTGTCAAAACACCATGAACGCTAACGCTAACACAAGGGTTAAGCACGATCATGGCAAAAGAACAGTCGCACATTGTTTATGCCTTTTGGATGAAAGGTAACAAATTAATGAATACTATTAATATTTCTGCCACTAATTACTCCTCATCAATCCTTGACACTGGTGTTTCAATAATAAGGGGACTGTGTGTGATTTCCTGACTGTATTCTTCTTCACAATGGCTGCCACAACTTCTTTATCTCAGTGTTTCAGGTGTTAGTGACGGAGCCTCTTCTGAGCCCTGAAACTCCCTCTGTCTGACGTGTTCTGCCGGTGAGTGATTCATTCATTTAGTATGCAACTCAATCAACTCACCAACAACCTATATAACACACTAGAGGAAAGAGGAACCCACACAAACCTAATAGGGCCTCTTAAAGTGTGATGATTACAGCAGGAGAAGACAGCGCTTGAAGTTGAACTCACTGACATTATTTGATCAATTCATCAATCTGTTATTTTAGCACAATTTCACAAATGACACAATTGTCTCAGGGCGTTTAACAACATACACCATCAAGGAAAGCGTACAAGTGTACAAGGAAAACTCCCAAAGCAACGCAAAATACAAAGGGGAATTATTTGATAAACCACTGGGAAAGCAACAAAGGCTGGTGCAATAAGTGTTGTGTTTAGTGTTTAGAAAAGATGATTAAAGTACTTTTTTCTTCCTGTCTGTCTTCTTCTGTTCCCTTAAGTGTTTACTTCCTGTCTGTCTTCTTCTTCTGTTCCCTTAAGTGTTTACTTACTGGCTGTCTTCTTCTGTTCCCTTAAGTGTTTACTTCCTGGCTGTCTTCTTCTGTTCCCTTAAGTGTTTACTTCCTGGCTGTCTTCTTCTACTGTTCCTGTTAGTGTTTACTTCCTGTCTGTCTGACAGACGCGAATTCGCTCCGTCGGTGCGCATGAAGCGGTGGACGCGAATTCCGCGGCGCGATTGAGGCGATCGAAGGGGGCCGCGATAAACGCTCAAGTTCAATTTTTTCAACTCCAACGTCATATTCGTGTGACGCGATCTCGCGGTAGCCAATCAGCGGTGAGGATCTCAGCCTGCCGTCACTGACGTTCAACCAGAAAACATCAGCCGTTAGCTGTTAGCTGTTAGCACTCAGAGCTCACAGCTCCTCATATCTGTTCAGAAACTGGACAAAAGGTAAACAAGTACAAACCACAGACTGCCTGTGTCATGGAGAATACAGTCGCTGGTTTATTTATGTCTGTAGGCCGTTGTTATGAGTGTGGACGGTCGGAGCATATACTGCGTTAGCTTAGCCTGGTCGACCCGATCTTCATTCAGAAAACACGCATTTTAAAGGTGTTTCTCTGCCGTCTGTCTGCAGACTTGTCAAAGCATTACTTCATGGTTGTTACTAACCGGTATCAGTATGTTGTTACTAACCGGTATCAGTATGTTGTTACTAACCGGTATCAGTATGTTGTTACTTCGGCATAATTTAAAACGTGTATTACAATTTAATCACGGTAAAATATGTTCATTTTGTTGTAGTTGTAGCTCCCGAGCCTACCTCCTGTCTGTCTACTACTGTTCCCGTTAGTGTTTACTTCCTGTCTGTCTTCTTCTACTGTTCCCATTAGTGTTTACTTCCTGTCTGTCTACTACTGTTTCCGTTAGTGTTTACTTCCTGTCTGTCTTCTTCTGCTGTTCCCATTAGTGTTTACTTCCTGTCTGTCTTCTTCTGCTGTTCCCATTAGTGTTTACTTCCTGTCTGTCTTCTTCTGCTGTTCCCATTAGTGTTTACTTTCTGTCTGTCTTCTTCTGCTGTTCCCATTAGTGTTTACTTCCTGTCTGTCTTCTACTCTACCCGTTGGCGTTTACTTCCTGTCTGTCTTCTTCTGTTGATTTCTCTGGCGTCCAGCTCGCTGTCTTTTAAACTCTTTCCTTCTCTTGCAATTTCATTTTCCAGTTTAACCATCATCAATCCAAAGTTTCCTGCTCTCTAAAAATAATAATTAAATTACAACATAGACAATCCAAATGATCACATTAATGTACATAAAGAGCATGGATGATGGAGGATGTCTACAATCTTCCAGTTTGCCACCAAAAAGATGTATAACGTGGGCATCAGGCAGGTTCATGGAAACTCTCTCCTCTTCTGAAAGGAGATCAGCGAGTTCAGTCTGCACGTCATCCTCCATGCCAGGTTTGAGAAATGTTTTTCAATACTTCTATATTCAAGGAGGAAGAAATTAGATAATAAGCCGAAGCTAAGACGCCGGGCTTACACTTGTCTGTTGTCATAGTGACCCCCACACAGCAGGTGTTGTTATGTCTCAAGGGTGAACCCCAACGCAGATAAGTGACTCAGAGGGTGAAGTTTGAAAAGGGTTATATCAGGGCAACAGGAGAGGATGTGTGTGTGTGGAGAAGAGAGCTGATGTTGGGAATGTATTTATCAAATGTGGATAGCATGGTGGCCCTGAAGTGCAAGTCAAAACAACCTTTCACAAAACACTACAGCATTTCACAAAACACAACGATATACATTTTTTTACGGAAGGGTATTCCTTTAGGGACAGCATGTCGAGGATAACATCATATATACATATTCCCTTAAGATTTCCATCTCTTCTTCCATTCTTTCCAACTCAGTTTAAAATTCGTGCAGAAACAGCTGAACAGTACCAAACAGGAAATACGTGGCGCTGTCGGGTGCTGACCAATCACGAAGCGTAATTTCTTGACTGGCAGCGAAACAACCAATCACAGCAGTGCTTCTCTGGCTGGCACTGTCCAATCACAAACAAGAAGTGTTCTCCCTAAAGGAATACCCTTTCCGTAATTTTCTAAATGTCATTGTGTTTTCTGAAATGCTGTAGTGTTTTGTGAAATGTTGTTTTGACTTGCACTTGAGGGCCACCGTATAGAGAATCAAACCATTCAGCTGCTTTGTCGTATTATATTTCTTGCAAGAAAGTTCAGTTAGTCAGTTGGGTTGCATATTTAAACACAGAGAGAGGAGGACGGGAGGGGTTGAGTTTGGTGATAATGAAAGGAGCGTTCTGGGAGTTAGGGAGTTACGGCCCGTCCACACGGGACGCCCCCCGGCTTTGAAAAAAGCTTGCCGGCGGGCGTGTCTGAAGCTCGACCAACAACCAATCACATGAATCTCCCGTCCCTGACACACAAGCAGCGGTTTGATTGGCTAGAGCTTGTACTGGCATATGAGTTGATTGGCTGACGCTTCCTCCGAAAGCTTCAGAGGCTTCAAAAGTTGAACATTGCTCAACTTTTGCCTGAAACGCCAGGAAAGCTCCTGGGCGGGCGGCGTAGGCGACGTAGCGGACGTAAAAGTCGGGACGCCTTCGGTATGCCTTCTTTGGTCTCAGGTTGGTGTGTAGCGGCCTTAAGTGGTTGACTAATCACAACAGAGCCAGCCAGCTAACCAATCAGAGCAGACAGAGCTCTGATTTCAGACAGAGGGCGCAAACAGGCAGTATGAGAAAAATAAAGAGCTTTTTGAACATTAAATCATTCAAACATGTCACAGTAGAGACACTACAGATACACTATGAAACCTGAAAGTGAGCATAATACAGCCCCTGTAATGTCCTTACTTTCCACCATTCATTATCAGAGACAAACATCCTTTCCTCGAAAGCTACACGGAGCTGCAGGCTATCACACTAAACCAATCAAAGTAATAAGAAGAAAGAGAGGGAGGATGTGAGAGGGAGGGAGAGTGATGCTGCGGATGAGAGAGAGCCAGTGGGCTGTTTGTTCAACATCTTAATGTCAAACAGGTCAGCAGCAGCCTGCGATGAGTCAGCGGGGTGAACATAATGTCAGGCATTGAAGAAGACGAGTCACCAGACCTCAAAACGTATCCGCAACCTAGAAGCAGATTACCCACACTGACATTTTGAACACAAATACCTGTACTTTTTACTTCTTACATGTTGAACCCAAATACCTGCACTTTCTACTTCTCACATGTTGAACTCAAATACCTGTACTTTCTACTTCTCACATGTTGAACTCAAATACCTGTACTTTCTACTTCTTACATGTTGAACTCAAATACCTGTACTTTCTACTTCTTACATGTTGAACTCAAATACCTGTACTTTCTACTTCTTACATGTTGAACCCAAATACCTGTACTTTCTACTTCTTACATGTTGAACTCAAATACCTGTACTTTCTACTTCTCACATGTTGAACTCAAATACCTGTACTTTCTACTTCTCACATGTTGAACTCAAATACCTGTACTTTCTACTTCTTACATGTTGAACTCAAATACCTGTACTTTCTACTTCTTACATGTTGAACTCAAATACCTGTACTTTCTACTTCTCACATGTTGAACTCAAATACCTGTACTTTCTACTTCTCACATGTTGAACTCAAATACCTGTACTTTCTACTTCTTACATGTTGAACTCAAATACCTGTACTTTCTACTTCTTACATGTTGAACTCAAATACCTGTACTTTCTACTTCTTACATGTTGAACTCAAATACCTGTACTTTCTACTTCCTACATGTTGAACCCAAATACCTGTACTTTCTACTTCTCACATGTTGAACTCAAATACCTGTACTTTCTACTTCCTACATGTTGAACCCAAATACCTGTACTTTCTACTTCTCACATGTTGAACTCAAATACCTGTACTTTCTACTTCTTACATGTTGAACTCAAATACCTGTACTTTCTACTTCTTACATGTTGAACTCAAATACCTGTACTTTCTACTTCTTACATGTTGAACTCAAATACCTGTACTTTCTACTTCTTACATGTTGAACTCAAATACCTGTACTTTCTACTTCTTACATGTTGAACTCAAATACCTGTACTTTCTACTTCTTACATGTTGAACTCAAATACCTGTACTTTCTACTTCTTACATGTTGAACTCAAATACCTGTACTTTCTACTTCCTACATGTTGAACCCAAATACCTGTACTTTCTACTTCTCACATGTTGAACTCAAATACCTGTACTTTCTACTTCCTACATGTTGAACCCAAATACCTGTACTTTCTACTTCTCACATGTTGAACTCAAATACCTGTACTTTCTACTTCCTACATGTTGAACCCAAATACCTGTACTTTCTACTTCTCACATGTTGAACTCAAATACCTGTACTTTCTACTTCTTACATGTTGAACCCAAATACCTGTACTTTCTACTTCTTACATGTTGAACTCAAATACCTGTACTTTCTACTTCTCACATGTTGAACTCAAATACCTGTACTTTCTACTTCTTACATGTTGAACTCAAATACCTGTACTTTCTACTTCTTACATGTTGAACTCAAATACCTGTACTTTCTACTTCTTACATGTTGAACCCAAATACCTGTACTTTCTACTTCTCACATGTTGAACTCAAATACCTGTACTTTCTACTTCTTACATGTTGAACTCAAATACCTGTACTTTCTACTTCTCACATGTTGAACCCAAATACCTGTACTTTCTACTTCTTACATGTTGAACTCAAATACCTGTACTTTCTACTTCTTACATGTTGAACTCAAATACCTGTACTTTCTACTTCTTACATGTTGAACTCAAATACCTGTACTTTCTACTTCTTACATGTTGAACTCAAATACCTGTACTTTCTACTTCTTACATGTTGAACTCAAATACCTGTACTTTCTACTTCTCACAGGTTGAACCCAAATACCTGTACTTTCTACTTCTTACATGTTGAACCCAAATACCTGTACTTTCTACTTCTTACATGTTGAACTCAAATACCTGTACTTCTACTTCTTACATGTTGAACTCAAATACCTGTACTTTCTACTTCTCACAGGTTGAACCCAAATACCTGTACTTTCTACTTCTTACATGTTGAACTCAAATACCTGTACTTTCTACTTCTTACATGTTGAACTCAAATACTTGTACTTTCTACTTCTCTCATTTCCCAAACAGCTGGTTCCTTTAGTCTGAATGTGTGTTTGATGCGTGATCATTATTCTTTAGAGTCACTGCGTGCCTATTGATTTGAACACGATCCGTGTATCCATCATTTCCTGGTCTTCTCTAAAGAAGAGGGACCAATGGAAACGTTGTCATGTTGCCGTTGTTCAGCATGGAAACATTCATTAGCTAACAATGACATTATTGTTCTATTAATATAAAGGGAGGTCAGGTACTCTTTAAAACAGCTGCTAGTTATGGGTACTTTTTACTGAAGGACATTTCAAAGCCTCTTTACTTTGACTTGAGTGAAGAAGTTTAGTCAGTACTTCTACTTTCACCAGAGTATTTTTAAACACGAGTATCCGTACTTCTACTTGAGTAAAGGATGTGTGTACTTTTGCCATCTATGTCCAGAAGTGCTCAGATGAAATGTACCTCCAGGAAACCTGACTTCTCTCTCCTCGGTACATGCAGTTCTCACTTGTGGTGAGTGCTGAGAATCAGGCTGAGACCCAGATATCTTCACACCACAAACCACAGGAGATACAAGCTGCCAAATGTCACCTGAACAGGAAGAGACACTTTTCCTGCTGTGTGATCATCTTGGGTCTCATGTCAGTAGTGTGGGAAAGTTGTAAAAGTTAACTTTCGGCCGCCTGCAGCAGTGAATAATTCGAAGGGGATCAAATGCAGCGATCCTGTCATTTGTAAAGTGTTAATGACTTCCTAGCTTCACATTATCCACTTTATTACACAGCTACACACTAAATAAACCAAAGTCTTGACTCACAATATTCATTTAAAAATGATTTTATTGATTTAAATTGACGCAATTTAAAATGACGCCAGCACTGATTGAGATTTTCTGTAACTGTCCAAGTCTTTTTACATTTTCTATTCCATTAAGAAGTGTTTAAACACTGCCAGAGCCCATAGTGAAGGTTTCCCATTTCTCTAACTCCCCTCCTCGACTCCTATCCTCGTGTCTTAGTCCCGCCCACAGGAGATGCGAGCGGAGGAGTCGAGGAGGGGAATCGAGGAGAGAGGAGGGGAAGCAGCAGGCGTTTGAGAAATCCTCTCCTCTGAGCGGTCATTTTAAAGAGACGTCCATTAATGATGACAGGAGGCACAGCAGCACTCTGTCTGATGGACAGATGTGTTCATGACGACTTATATATATGCTTTTAATTAATTGACAGTGCGGTATAATGAGACAATAACAGGCTACAGATGCGGACACACACACACACACACACATAAATATATATTGTGTGGTGACCACCTATTTAACCACTGGGACATAATTCAAACTTGGAACTACAGTTGAGGTTATTGTTCCCACACGGACATGTTATGGGTTACCTATAAATAGTGTGTGCCCTCTTGGCTCTCTCTCTTGTCGACCCGGGCTGCGACCCGACAACATGTCCTTTGCAGCTTGTGAATAAATTACTATTCTTGCACCTTCCTTGCACCGTCTCTGACTCCTTATATCTCGGCACTACAATATACAATATGAGAGCACATTCATAATAACGTAACACTATCAGAGACTGGATATATCCCCAACCTGTAGGCCTGTTATATTGATTGATATATATTATAAACACTAGTAATCAGCAGCGATTTTTTTCGAGGAGTGAGCGGTTAATCTCTGGTGTGAACGCAGTCCGCACCAAAACATTGGAAGTGTAGTATTTACGAGTCACAAGAACACGGATGTCTTCAAAACCTTTAGTGAAAGAGTGAAGCAGAATGAAGTGTTGAAAGTAAAAATGCTCCGTCAACTACATAAAAGTCAGAGCCACCTGTCCTCGGTGAAACGCCCCTGCTGACTACAGAACGTCTCTCATTATATGTGTTATAATGATTTTTATCGCACGTTGTCTGATTATATAATCATATGCGCGGGCCGCTAGTGTCTGTTGATCTCCAGATTAACAGCAGCATGAAAATAACCTGCAGAAAGTGCCGATGCTCTGTGGCGGAGGCTCCGGTAGAAATTGCCTGGATTCACGTTTTTACCCCCTTAATGTCTGACCAATGGTTGAACTGCATTTCCGTTCACATGACTTGTGTTTAAAGTTTATAGTCCGTTTGAGTTTTGCCGTGGGAACGCAAACCGAACCTTCTGAGAAATGAAACAATGTAACAAACTGTCGTCTGGTGCGCACCAGAGAAGCGGATTATTAGGTGTGAAAAATATATATATATATATCCGAATAACGAAATTGAAAACCAAATAGTAGGCCAACGATAGAATATTCGGTACAGCCCATCACTGTTGCCTGAAATACATCCGCGGAGGATCAATCAGTGTATCCTCGATTATAGCTCCTCCAGAGAGCCTCCTCGACGCTCGATCCTCGGTCCACGATGTGCATTTTGAGAAATTAGATGTCCTTCAACATGGCGCGCTGAAATCTTTTTCCGGGTCACTACCGGAGAACCGAGGAGTCGAGGAGTCGAGGAGTCGAGGAGGGGAAATTAGAGAATTGAGAAACCTTCTGTGTGTTCCCTTTAGTGTTTACTTCTTGTCTGTCTTCTTCTGCTGTTCCCATTAGGGTTGCTGTTCATTTCTCTGGCGTCCAGCTCACTGTCTTTTAACCTCTTTCCTTCTCTTGTGATTTATTTGACAGTTTAGCCATCATCAATCCAAAGTCTCCTGCTCTCCAAAAAAAAAAAATATATCAAAAAGTATTCTTAAGTGTTTTCTGATGGAGGAAAACTGGCTATCACTGCACCACCAGTTGTGTCACTCTTCAGCGAGTCCTGGACATTTCTCTGCAACTGTTTCTCGGTCATATAACAGCGGTGAGTTTCTTCATCAATCAGACTCAATGCTCATCGACCTCCCTTTTGTACAGAAGCTCATAAAAACAGAGAGTGGAATGAGGGGTGACACGGTGCAGGAGTTTGAACTTGTTGACATTGAGATCTGAGTGCCAGTCCTGCTGGGTCAGATCGATGAGGGACTCAATCAGTATGTCTTCCCACTGATATTTTACCATGGTTTTAAAAACTGATTCTGCCATTGGAGAAATGTGTGTTAAGTTTGTTAGGAATTGGTTTTTAATAGCACTATACATGAAATAAAAATGTTCTATAACTACGTATGGGGGTAACCAATATAAGAGAATTATTCCTCACATTTGGTTAAGTTCTTTGTGTTGTGTTTTTTGGTATGTTTTGTCTTAAAGAGGACGTATTATGCTAATTTTCAGGTTCATATTAGCATTAAGTGCCTCTACTGTGAAATGTCTCCATCTCTAATTTGTTAGCTGGTCGGCTCTTTTGTGATTGGTCAACCGCTTAGAGATGTCCCGCCCCTTGGCCTATCACGTACAATGTGTTGGAGCGCTAGACGATAGTTGTCGAGTGTTACATAATGATGTCACTATGTTCCGGAAGTAAACAAAGGAGTCCAACACAGGGATTTTAGTCTTTGCAGACCGTTTACATGCACTAAAACCTATACAACACACTATTGGAAAGGGTAAAAGCAGAACAGGGCCGTTTTAAGTCTAGGTCTTGCAATTGTCTCATGGTATGACTGTTGAGAGAAAAATACACATAGAGTCTCTGTCCCATGACATAGTTTTAAACGTAAAAGGATTTGTATGAAAAAAATGTAAAAAATGTACAGTACAGCGAACGAGCCAAGTTTCTGTCTGAGATTATCTGTTAAAATTAGGTTTCCATTTAGTCGAGGAAGGATCAAAATGCCGTGCAGTTCCCATCCTCTCCTAAACCCTGTCGTCACAGTGTGATTGGCTAAGAAAGGCACCAACTGGCTCTAAATTATTAATAAAGATCTACTCCACACCCTTAGTGACAGGTGACCTACATAACCGGCCAATCTACTGGGGGGAATTGAGCCAGTCAGCTTAAATTCATTGGGTAATGAAGAATGAAGTACTGCCACGTCACACTATTTTACAGTAGTTGAAAAAATGTCTCTTACTTAAACCACAAATATTAATCTCATAGTCACATGATGAGAAAAGCTAGTGGATTATCTAAAGTTTAACTATTTTTACAGCAATCTATCCAACAATTTTGTCATGTCTTTAGGGTAAGGGTGTCAAACTCAAGGCTTCATTTCATGTGGCGCACAAGACCTTGCAAAGAATAAAATAAGTGTATGATACGATTACAGGCCACTTTACAGAAGCACATTGCCCAGAAACTACATGTCCCACAATGCATCTCATTTTGTGGCATGCCACTGAAGAGACTTACAATTATTTGCGTCGACTTCTGCTTTCAGACGTAGTTAATTATGAAGTTATTACCCTATCCGATAATAATCCAAAGCAGAGGCAATAATGTAATATAATACATTATTTTATATATATATATATATATTATATATTTATATGCGTATATTTATATAGTCTTAAAGTTACAACCGGCCCTTTGAGTGCGACCATAATGCTGATGTGGCCAGCAACGAAATTGAGTTAGACACCCCTGCTCTAGGGTGTCGAAAAACACATAAAGTGGATCAAGAAAATATATTTGCTGATGTACTAATGCCAAAATAACTCTCATCATTCAGGAAATGACAGTGAGAAACAGTCTCTCCTTGCTTTCCCTCCAATATGAATTACTGCTTGGCTTCTTTAATCCTCACAGAGGGGTTTGAGAGGCTGACAGTCCTCACACACAGGGTATGAATTGTGTCGGTCTCATGCTCTCCGCACGTCACACACTGAACATGGCATCAAAAGTGTGTGTGTGTGTGTGTGTGTGTGTGTGTGTGTGTGTGTGTGTGTGTGTGTGTGTGTGTGCGCTCAGCCCAAATCTTCCGGGGAAAAGCTTTTGGTTTCATTTACAGCCCTGAGCTTAGCGTTTGACAAAATGCCACCTCAACAAACGACATGATTAATTCTAATAAGACTTGAAGATTTTTTTTGAGAATTTCCTGCAATGTGATTTAGTTACTTCAAAGGACATGTCTCCATTAGTAGGAGACAGAGTCGGCTTTTCAGAGCAAAAGGACTGTG
Source organism: Harpagifer antarcticus (assembly GCA_902827135.1). Taxonomy (NCBI): domain Eukaryota; kingdom Metazoa; phylum Chordata; class Actinopteri; order Perciformes; family Harpagiferidae; genus Harpagifer; species Harpagifer antarcticus. The sequence continues at coordinate 93,227 of CADEHL010001187.1, read as the reverse complement.
CGCATTACATTTAAATCATCTTTTGTGCCAATGCAACCTTAAGACATTGAACAATATCACTGCTCAGCACTTTTAGAATACAAACTACTACTTTAAATCTGCTTCATATTTTGTTGGTGGTTTAAAAAGTGCACACGGGACACATTGTGATGACGTGATTGAGGATTGTATGTAACCTAGTTTATTAAATCTTTGTCAGCAGAACTGACACTCGGAGAATGTGCCGACCCGAGCTCTCTCTCTCAACTCAGATTTAATTTAGACTGAAGTTAGATATGTATTGTCTTTTGTTTTAGATTAGAAAATGTGACGAGGAAGGGGTTTATGCAAGAGATTTAACAACAAAAGAATAGAGCACATTCGCTTGAGCTGTTTTAACGTACGCACATGCATTCACACACTGACACACACGACAAACAAAACCTCAATGAATAAGGAACTCGCTGAGGTCCCAACGACAAACATTCAATGAGTTATGAAAGGGCAAGCTGTTACTAATTCAAAAAGAAAAATCGAATTAGTGTCATAATAATTCCTCCGACGAGACACATGATTAATCAATTTGTTGTACATGGGTCCTTTTAGAAGTAATGATATATCCAATTCTTAATATGTTAGTGTGTTCACTTTATATTACAATCCCCTTAATATGATTATTATGCATATATATCTCAATTTATTTTCTATTTACTAGTTTAGTAAACATTGTGGCTCTATGTGTATATTAATGTATATATTCCCTTTCTTTTCAAATATTTGCTTCACGTTTTGTTTGACTGATACAGTATACTGCCTGTAAAGAAAGGACATGTACAGACAGTCCAAGTCAATTACAAAAACGTTTTAAAATAAGTCATCCTTTTTCTTTCAATTAGCCACTCTCACTTATAAAGGACCTTCACACTCACACACTTGACCTCCATTTCCAGATAGCAGCTAGAGTGCAGGATGTATGGCAGCCTGTGTTTCTTTTATATCTGGATGAATACATGAAGGTTGTGTTAGAGGGACCACGATGCGACACAGCTAGAGACAAACATCAGATGTAAAGTCATTAGATATCGTAGTTTATTAAGCCACGATAACTGCGTGACGCTAAGGATGGCAACGTCAATCTGTCGGTCTGACTGTGACTTTGGTCCTGAAATATCTCAACTATTGGACGAATTGCCATTGAATTTCGAGGCTTTATTGTCATGTGTAGCTACAGTGTAGATATGGCACAGGCTCCTCCAACAGTGCAACATGAAGATCAGTGGCGGTTTTACGGGTTGGCACAGGGTGGCAGCTGACACCTCAGAAAAATGCCTTGCCACCCCAGCTGCCACCCCATTTGGCAGCTTTGTTTTGAAAGAAAAGTTGTGGCTCATCGGACATTTATGAGAGAAAATCTCTAATGTCCGAGTGCAAGTGAATGCAGCACAAGACAGGAGCCTTGTAACCCCTCCCCCCCTGGCGCGAGCTTGGAAATATGATTGGCGGCGATTTCCTTTGAACGGGGGACAGCGCAAAACGAGAAGCATTTCGGATCCAAGTAGACGGAAGGAATGAGGTATTTGCGGTCAGGGTATGGCGGGGTAGGCTACAGCCATACCAATAAAGTCCGCACCTTAGCCCCACCATGAACAATGATGTTAAAGTAAGCAAAATAAAGTCCACCAACTCGCGCGGAGTAAATTGCACAGAGAGCAGTTAGTCAGATTGATTTCAGCCACTTGTCTGGAAATACCGAAGACTAGAAACAGTTTTGAAAACTTTTGTCACGTAGTGATCGTCTTCTCAATAGACCATCTTTGATAATGTCTTCTGGCCAATCAGAATCAAGATAACGGCGTGGTGTTGTTGCAGGAAGTCCCGACGGAGAATACTTTTGCTGTAGTACATCTCTATACATCGATACAACATTACGTGTTGATAGAAATCAACACGTAATGAAATAAGACCCCACGGTTTGATGATTGATAGGTGTGTGGGCTGTCTTTCATTTTGACACACAGAACAATGGGGGCTATCCTCCCTTATCCACAAAGTAAAGTCATTCACAGCCTCTTCCCTCTTCAGTGAGGAGCAGCAGGTTCAGCTTTCAGAACAAAGTAACAACAAACTAAAATGCCATTCATTTTTTTAAATATGTCGTGGAGTAATAGATTTATTTATTTTTCTTCTCAAGAGAGTACCAGAATGTGTATTTTATGTTAGTATTTCAAAAGATCTCCTGGGGGAGAATCCCCCCAGACCCCCCTGCAGGGGTTGGGCTTTCAGCAGGTCAACTATTTCACCTGTGGGGAAGTTGCAGGATTGGCTCCAGGTCGCCCTTTTATTTACTACAAGACAAATGTGCCTTTTTATTTCATCCAGTTCAATTTGGATTGAGACAGGGAAATAATCTAAACCTCACGCGTGGCGTTTCACTGTCAAGGGGAGCGTGTATGTAATTACATTGCAAATACTGACTTGAGCCCCACCACTGTATGGGTTAGCCCTACCATAGATTACCCAACAGAAACACTCTGGAGCCGCCACCGTTTGCGGTCTACAATGACAGAGAAGAGCCGGTCAAGTTTGGCTGAACTCAGCATTGAATCAAAACGCACCATAGCTTTACATCTTAATCAGTCTGTGAGGCGTTTTGTGGGACAAGATGATAATCGCCACATTCAGCTGTTATAGGCAACTTGATGCTCTGCTCACGGATGAGTCGATGAGCATAAAAAACTGTTAAGATGATGACCTTACGTGTGAACAGTATAATATTTTTTTCTTTGTGGGGTTCTGCCCTCAAAAAACAGTTTCATGTCCTGAGAAAGTAAAATAAGACGGTGTGTAAAACTTCACTGCCCAGCCAACAGAAAGTAACCACTTTGATTTAACTAGGCCAGTAGGTAAGGGCTTTCCACTGGATAATAACTGCAGCGATGTTTATGTTTTAGCTGAACACACGTTGTTTAACCCTAACTGATGCAGTTAGTCACTTCTTTAATGTTTGCTCTTTCTGATGTAAAGTCAAGGTTGTAACTGTTTGCAATGGAGTCATGGGGCGCTGAACTGTTCCTTTGATTCTTTTGATATATGATAGTAATTACTTGTCTTTCAAATTTGAAGGAGGGTGAGCAAGCATCTTGAGGAACATTCATCAGTAACTCCTCCAAAAAATATAGTTTATTTAATAATAAATGAATATGTGAATCATAACAGTGATTGACAGCTGATAGGAATAATATGATTGTTAATATTATCATATTCATTCAGACACACATCGATGAGACAGTTAATTAATGTACTTATTGCAGCAGTCTGCATAGATTTGGTTCCCCTGCTGGTCTAAGAGTGAGACAAACTCATTCAGTTATTGTTTATATGTAAGGATTTACTGATGTGCCACAATAATGTCACCAAATGTTATTGAGTTAAAATATTAATATTGTGGCTTTCCAAGTTAACATTGATTGATATGACTGCGATTAAATCAGCATATACTTCTGCCAGGGGACGCCACCCCTCAAAACCTCCGGCCACCCTCTGGCCACTCCATGAATATTTGTCTAGATCCGCCCCTGCTGAAGATATATAGGACATAAAACAAATAAAATAGTGCAACAGAATGTTTTGAGATGTGCAAGTAAATACAAATAAAATAGAAATAGTGCAAGAAGAGTCTATATACAAGTAAATGGAATTGATATATTAGATAAATAATTAGCAAACAGATGAATGTTTATGGATATTCTTTAAACAGTTCAGGTGTTTAATAATAATATCATTTGGTATTTGATGCCCCGATGAGGAGTGGATACCGTAGAGAAAAATGAAATAAAGAAAAGGACCTGGTTCCAAATTTGAGTTGAGTTGGGCCAAGATGTGGAAACTAGACATTATGCAGCGTCCACACGGCAGCGTGCGTTGAAGCTTGCCGGTGGGCGTGTCTGAAACTCGACCAACAACCAATCACATGAATCTCCCGCCTCGGACACACAAGCACGCGGTTTGATTGGCTAGAGCTTGTACTGGCATATTATTTGATTGGCTGACGCTTCCGCCGAAGCTTCAAAAGTAGAACATTGCTCTACTTTTGAAGCGAGCAACGCAGGCGAAGCGAAACGAGCCACAATGAAAATGCAGTTGCGTGACGTCACCCCATTCAAAGTGAACGGGCAGAAGCGTTGAAGCTTCAACGCACGCCGCCGCGTGGACGGGCCGTTAGTCTTTCAACAGAGCAGCTCTATTTTTGTGGTTCGCCAATTTAAACCTCAATTCTCCTCAGATGTACTTGTTCTCACAGTAGAACCAATAGTTTATGCTTCAGGACAATTATGCACAACTGACTGTATTGGAATATTTTTAAGGAATAAGTAGTACAGGTTAGTAGCTGTTGTTTAATTCGATTTAGTATGGGTGCCATGGATAACTAGTTGCATCAATAAAGAAAGTGCAACAGGTACAAATAATGAATAGCAAATAATGATTGTAGTCCCATCGGCCTTTTAAAGTAGCAGCAAAAGCTAGGGACATCATTTATGTAACAAGCTAATCTAGAGACCTCAATACCAATACTGTAAAATACTTTTATAATTATAAAGCAGACTAGCTCTTTCTGTGTCACCACATATCCAAGTACCCGTTAAAAAACCTCCTTTAAAGCCTAATATTTACATCACAGCTGTACTGTATAAAGGCAAACATTGCAAATGATGGAAAATACATATTCAGCAACCGGTGACATAAACAAACTTCCTCTAAAACCCCTTTCAAGTGCAGGTCTGAATATTCATTAAACTAATGAACCTTTCCACTTCAACTTGTTCAACAAATCCCCCTTCTTATCGAGGACGGCACTCACTCAGGTAAGTAACTGCATGGAAGTGTAATCAGCCGAACGCTCTGATATCCATGAGGTCTTCATGTCTCTTCTACATCAACATGTGTCCCCTCTTCTTCATGTCTCTTCTACATCAACATGTATCCCCTCTTCTTCATGTCTCTTCTACATCAACATGTATCCCCTCTTCTTCATGTCTCTTCTACATCAACATGTGTCCCCTCTTCTTCATGTCTCCTCTACATCAACATGTGTCCCCTCTTCTTCATGTCTCTTCTACATCAACATGTGTCCCCTCTTCTTCATGTCTCTTCTACATCAACATGTGTCCCCTCTTCTTCATGTCTCTTCTACATCAACATGTGTCCCCTCTTCTTCATGTCTCTTCTACATCAACATGTGTCCCCTCTTCTTCATGTCTCTTCTACATCAACATGTGTCCCCTCTTCTTCATGTCTCTTCTACATCAACATGTGTCCCCTCTTCCTCATGTCTCTCTACATCAACATGTGTCCCCTCTTCTTCATGTCTCTTCTACATCAACATGTGTCCCCTCTTCTTCATGTCTCTTCTACATCAACATGTGTCCCCTCTTCTTCATGTCTCTTCTACATCAACACGTGTCCCCTCTTCTTCATGTCTCCTCTACATCAACACGTGTCCCCTCTTCTTCATGTCTCTTCTACATCAACATGTGTCCCCTCTTCTTCATGTCTCTTCTACATCAACATGTGTCCCCTCTTCTCCATGCCTCTTCTACATCAACATGTGTCCCCTCTGCTTCATGTCTCTTCTACATCAACATGTGTCCCCTCTTCTTCATGTCTCTTCTACATCAACATGCGTCCCCTCTTCCTCATGTCTCTTCTACATCAACATGTGTCCCCTCTTCTTCATGTCTCTTCTACATCAACATGTGTCAATAAAGTTGACTTTGATATAGAAACATAGAATGGCTCCCAATAAAGTTAATATTTGTTAGCCTGATGTTTCTACAAGGATTCTGCACTTGTTTCATTTCAGTCAGACAACTCACGTGTTTCTTAATATGTTTGTTATAGCAGCATAGCTTGAGTTTGGCGTCTAGGCTCGGGCCTCACCACTCCACAGATTTACAAAGAATATTGAGTGATGATTAGATATCCCCCGAGCCTACAGGTGGAAGTGGAGCTGGGGTGGTGGGGGGGCAGCCAAGCAGCAGCAACATGAAACACAGCAGGAACATGAACGTAGCAATAGCAAGTAGTGTTGCACGGTGTACCGATACTTGAAAGGTACCGCGATACCCTGCCGTTAAAAACGTTACGATTCCTCCGTTTCATTAGTATCGGTACTTTAAGAATGTCGGGGAAAAGTACTCCTGTGAGAAAGCGCTGTTTTAATAAGAGCCGTGTGTGATCAGCGCTCTGCCTCCACTCCCTGCACTGCAGCCGTGCCTGCAGTCCCTCCCCTCCCAAGCACGCTCTAAGTGCCTCCCCTCTCAAGCACGCTCTAAGTGCCTCCCCTCTCAAGCACGCTCTGAGTGCCTCCCCTCTCTCGTGCACGCGCTAGCTGCCAGAGCATGTGAGAAAGCGAGAAGCATGGCTGCAAGTGGGAGTGCAACTGCCGCTGCGCCTCGGCTTGTTGACAAAAAAGACGCCAGAAGCGAAATGTGGAAGTATTTGAGCTATATCTCTGACAGTGAGGGCAAGCCTACGTACACCACGAGGCCTGTCTGTGAGACATGTTTTAGATCCCTGCAAACCAAGGGAGCCAACCATGGGCGCGGGAAGGGGGGTGCTGAGGGTGCTGCAGCACCCCCTAGCGGCAGGCAGGGGGTGCGGAGCTCCCCTGTCTGAATTATTATTTGACGGTTATTGTGCATAATCTGTGTAATATGTAGCCAATAAATTCCACATTGTTGGTAAAATAATATTTTGGCCTGCCCCGAATGTTTTTTCTGTAGCACCGGACAATTCTACCTCAATAATATAATACATTAACCGTGTTTTACGTGAACCTCATCATGACACTCGAGAGGACGGCAGGACTGTAATTTCCCGTGTTCAGTGAATGCAACAGAGGCAAGACACCAGACCAAACAGAGAGTTGCATGGAAATAAAAGTGTGCTTGTGTCATTCAAACTCGGCTCTGTTTGTGTGTGTGTGTGCGCGTGGACATAGCACATTTAGTGTGTGCGAGAGAGGGAGAGAGAGAGGGAGAGAGAGAGAGGGACCGGTGCCACCAGCTTTTGTGCGTGCTCTATAGTGCCCGTAATAGTGTTCACTGGAGTACAGCACCTCAGCACTCCCACTCAAAATACCTTCCCGAGCCTCTGCTTCAATGTCACTATTAGGCCCAATCCCAAACCACTCCCTCGACCCTACCCCTCCGTGATGGAGTGAACTCCGTCTGTAGCCACACTCGCAGCTCAACGAGGCTCCCTCCTGTCAGAGGGAGGGAGTAATACAGCAGCAAGCTTTGGGACGGCCTCCCCTCTCTCCCCTCTCTCCCCTCTCTCCCCTCTCTCCCCTCTCTCCCCTCTCTCCGGCAGAAACAGGAAATGCCGTAACTGTATGTAACAACGGTTTCAAATCAGCATCTCTTAGACAAAAAGTTTAAATGAATAACTCAAATAAAACTCCAAACATCTTTCATTGTGTTCAAAGCTCTTTTAGTTTTAACCTGATGTTTATAAGCTTCTTAGTTTTTGCAACGGTCTGTAAATATACACAACTTTATAATAAAATGCACACATTTACCTTTTTCTAGACTAAACACAGGTATGATCCTAAGTTAAAACATATGAGGTCATCATGAGGTTGTTAACATCGCAGTTTATCAGTGGATGTTTGCTGGAACTACTTGTAAACAGCGTGTTTCCTGACGGACACACACATCGTGACTCCGGTCAGGTAGAGACCGGTCTCAAGTCAGCACCGCTGCAGACTCGCTGTTTGAGGGCTTGATAGCCCACTCCCCCCTCCACACTCGTTGCTTTGGAACAGCCCTTAATATGGCGGACCCTCCGCGTGAACGCGCAAACGGAGGGGTAGGGGGTAGGGGGCGGTTTGGGAATGGGCCCTATTGACACCCTGGTACACACAAGCCCCCAGGAAGTGCGCCGGAGTCTGATGAGAATATTCGTGCTGGTCAAACGGCGGTACTACACTTCCTTTAGGTTGCTGGGCCCGGAAACACTTTTTCCCATTGACTTACATTGGGAAAGAGCGGTCTGTAACTCGTTGGATACTTTTTTTTAAACTAAATAAACTACCCAGTATGAACGTTTGTATACAACTTCCTGACTGGTCTTTCTGACCATAATCTTGTTATTTTTTGCCAGGAAACTCACAAAAAAAAGGTTCATGGCCACACCTAAATCCCTGCCTTGGGTTCACGCTTCATCCCCAAAAACCTGCAACAACGTTTTATGGAGGCAGTGAAAATGATTAATTGGGCTGAATCTACAGTGCAGGAATTTGATTAAATCTAGAGGCCAACTATTAAAGCTTAAAATCCAGACTATCCACTGACAGACATAAATGTACTTATGCTGGTAACAAGGTAACTCAAACAATAAGACAGGCCAAAGCAAACTTTTTCATCAGTATAATTGAAGGTGCGAAAGGTAACAGTAAAAACGTTTGGCAAATCCTAAATAAACTATTAGGTAAACATAAGAAACAGGACAATAATGCTCTAGGATTAAAAATCAATGATGCCCTGATAAAAAACCCTGCAGTGTTGGCCAACTCTCTAAATTAGTATTTTATAAATAGTACTCTGGGCATCACAAAGCTCTTCCCGCCATCTGAGGTCTCCCATAGCCCGATTGTGGATACACATCCAGTTTTTTGACCTGGAGGAAATCACAGAGGTGGAGATAAAACATATAATCTTAGGGTTAAAAGGCTCTAAGGCTTGGGATGCAGAGGATTTAGACTCCAACTTTATAAAGACAAATATTGACAGTCTAATAAAACCAATTACTATGCTAGTAAATCAATCTATCAGACACCGATCTTTAAATCTGGGGATAAGGCAATAATGTCCAATTACTGACCAATCAGCATCCTCCCCTGTGTCTCTAAGATAGCTGAGAAATGGGTGTCAAAACTAATCACCAAACATTTAGATAAAGGTTTCGCTCCACTCCACCCAATGCAGTTTGGTTTTCGTGCTCACCACTCCACTCAGACACCTAACTGTGTCTTTGTGGAAAAGGTGAAATCTATGTTGGACACGAGCCACCGTGAAGTAAATGGGAGGAGGTGAAAAAACGAAAGCACGTAAGTGAAGGACAGAGAGAGGAGACGTGAACAGAATCATGACACCAGTTTCCTTTGGTTGTGTCTTTCACAAACATATATTATACTTAATAAAGCATTTTCATTGTTTACATTTCTTAATATTATTTATTAAACAGAATTGCGTTGCTAGGCAACAGCATGGGTCCATTCTTACTTCCTGTCAGCTGATGCCATTCAGTGACATCAGCAAATGGAACCTTCAGATTGATGACATCATCGTTGCCTTGATGTTTTAGAAGTTTGCAGGTCTCAGCTGTGACGGTGAATTCATCAGAGCATCAGAGCATCAGAGCATCAGAGCATCAGAGCATCAGAGCATCAGAGCATCAGAGCATCAGAGCATCAGAGCATCAGAGCATCAGAGCATCAGAGCATCAGAGCATCAGAGCATCAGAGCATCAGAGCATCAGAGCATCAGAGCATCAGAGCATCAGAGCATCAGAGCATCAGAGCATCAGAGCATCAGAGCATCAGTCAGAAGTCAGAAGGAACTGGTCCAGCTAGTGGCAGATCATAGCAGAGATAGGTTTTGTAGCAAGCTAACATTAGGGAGACTTGCACGTCTATTTTAACGAGATAATCTCAGTGAACTCCATTTTTGTGGCTTTAATTCAGTTGAACAATTATATTCAGTTTGCTTAACAACAGGTCATTTCATCACCGCAGTAGAGATGGAGATGAACAATAGAGATGAGATGGAAGTCAAGCTCGAGATTCTGCGAAAAGAAAATCAGGAAATCAAGTTGTTGCTGGAGCAGGAAAGGACTTTAAGGAATAAGCTTGAGATTGAAGGCGCTCAGAAGAAGGAAGCGATGCTGAAAGCATATACAGAGCATGCAGCTGAGCTATTTAAGCAACATGTGGAAGTGAAAGCCCAGGAAATTGAGCACAACGTCTTGCGCGTCAGCAATGAGGACCTGAACATGAAATACGAAATGCTCCAGAGGTCACACGAGAAGGTCGAAGCAGAGATGGCTGCCTTGAGAAAGGCAAACCAGGAACACCAGGAACTCCAGGAACCTCAGGAAAATGAGGTGAAGGTGGAACCAGAAGTGAAGCACAATGTTAAAATGAATGCCCTGAACATTGAGCAGAAAGTTTTGCGCGTAAACTATGAGGAACTGAACATGAAATATGGAACGCTCCTCAAGTTGCACGAGAAGGACAAAGCAGAGATGGCCACCTTGCAAAAGGCAAACCAGGAATTCGAACAACAAAAGGAACGCTGTGTTGAGGAGAAGGATGCAGAGATAGCTGCCTTGCTGAAGGAAAACCAAACACTGAAACAAGAGAAGATGCATTGTGTGAAGAAGGAGGCGAAGGTGGACAAGAAGGAAAAGGAGGTGAAGGTGGAACCAGAAGTGAGGCACAATGTTAAAATGAATGCCCTGAAAATTGAGCAGAAAGTTTTACGCGGAAACTATGAGGAACTGAACATGAAATATGAAAAGCTCCTCAAGATGCATCAGAATGACAAAGCAGAGGATCTCAAACAACTGGAAGAACCCTGTGTTGAGGAGAAGGATGCAGAGATAGCCACTTTGCATGAGAGAAACCACGAACTGGAACAACAGAAGGAACGTTTTGTTGAGGAGAAGGATGCAGAGATAGCCACTTTGCATGAGAGAAACCACAAACTGGAACAACAGAAGGAACGTTGTGTTGAGGAGAAGGATGCAGAGATAGCCACTTTGCATGAGAGAAACCACGAACTGGAACAACAGAAGGAACGTTGTGTTGAGGAGAAGGATGCAGAGATAGCCACTTTGCATGAGAGAAACCACGAACTGGAACAACAGAAGGAACGTTGTGTTGAGGAGAAGGATGCAGAGATAGTCACTTTGCATGAGAGAATCCGTGAACTCCAACAACAGAAAGAACGTTGTGTTCAGGAGATAGCCGCCTTGAAAACACCACGGTGGAGAAGATTCATTAATTTATTTTCTTGTATCGTCCCAGATGTCCCCGCCGACTACAACGAAGGCAGCCTTGACATCTTTTTGTCGAGGCTCGAGAGGCAAAACAATTAACTTCATTTTAAAATTCCTTCGCTTCTAGCACTCTAAAAAACAGGAAAAGGGTAGCAAAATAAAGATCTGGTTAAATTTAAAAGGTCACCCAGAACATACTGTAGGCGATTTCAAGCCATTACAGTTAAAAAAAAAACCCTGATCCATTACGCATACAAATAAATCCAGTAGAGACTTAAGCGGCTAGAGTATCGTTAGTATAGTATAGTAGTAGTAATAGTAGTAGTAGTAGTAGTAATAGTATAGTTTTTTTTAGGCTAGAGTCTATCCTCTAGGGGCAAAACAATTACCTTCATTTTAAAATTCCTTCTCTTCTAGCACTCCTAAAAAACAGGAAAAGGGTAGCAAAATAAAGATCTGGTTAAATTTAAAAGGTCACCCAGAACATACTGTAGGCGATTTCAAGCCATTACAGTTAAAAAAACCCTGATCCATTACGCATACAAATAAATCCAGTAGAGATTTAAACTCACAGTGATTGTGCAGTATTGCCCTCTAGAGAAGAACAACATCTAGTTAGATTCAGTCTTGATATATATATATATATATATATGAACACTTAAAGGTGGGGTAGGTAAGTTTGAGAAACCGGCTCGAGATACACTTTTTGTTATATTTCATGGAGTGCTCTTAACGTCCCGATAGCAATGAATATCTGAAATGCTTTGACAAAATATCAATTACAAAATGTCATCCGGAAGCCGTAGCGCTGTAAAAAGCACGACCAATCATCTGAGCCGGCCCGGCTAAAGTAACTGGATGGCCTACCTGCCTGTCAGCCTTCCATCTGCACACAAACTTATCTCTTGCCCTCATTGGTCATGTGCGCGTTCGTGTGTGTTGGAGGAGGGGCTCTGTGAGGAAGTGGCATATTTTTTCCGGCTGTGTATTTTCAAATTCTAGAGCACTCTAGCTAGTTTCTCCAAAATTACCTACCCCACCTTTAACAGCTATTAGATCTGGTTAAAAAAAAAAAAAGATTCGTTAAATATAGAAATAGTTTCCAGAAGAGTCTCAGTGTGATGTGCAGTTTTAGCCACTAGGGGCAAAAAAATAACCTTAATTAAAAAAAACTAAAACAATTCCTTCGCTTCTATCACCCCTAAATAACAGGAACATTTCAGGATATATATTTAAACAGTTAACATTTATGAGATCTGTTTAAACATTAACCTGTTAAGCAACATTTTCACAAAACTGTGTCTCAGGGCTTCTTAACATTTGACAACCTATTAATGTGTCATACCCACTTAACGGGAAGAAACTCAGCTAACTGACGAATCAGCATCTCTTAGACAAAAAGTTTAAATGAATAACTCAAATAAAACTCCAAAAATCTTTCATTGTGTTTCAAAGCTCTTTTAGTTTTAAACCTGATGTTTATAAGCTTCTTAGTTTTTGCAACAGTCTGTAAATATACACAACTTTATAATAAAATGCACACATTTACCTTTTTCTAGACTAAACACAGGTTTGATCCTAAGTTAAAACATATGAGGTCATCATGAGGTTGTTAACGTCGCAGTTTATCAGTGGATGTTTGCTGGAACTACTTGTAAACAGCGTGTTTCCTGACGGACACACACAGCGTGACTCCGGTCAGGTAGAGACCGGTCTCAAGTCAGCACCGCTGCAGACTCGCTGTTTGAGGGCTTGATAGCCCACTCCCCCTCCACACTCGTTGCTTTGGAACAGCCCTTAATATGGCGGACCCTCCGCGTGAACGCGCAAACGGAGGGGTAGGGTGTAGGGGGCGGTTTGGGAATGGGCCTTATTGACACCCTGGTACACACAAGCCCCCAGGAAGTGCGCCGGAGTCTGATGAGAATATTCGTGCTGGTCAAACGGCGGTACTACACTTCCTTTAGGTTGCTGGGCCCGGAAACACTTTTTCCCATTGAGTTACATGGGGAAAGAGCGGTCTGTAACTCGTTGGATACTTTTTTTTAAACTAAATAAACTACCCAGTAGTGCGCGTTTGTGTGTGTTGGAGGAGGGGCTCTGTAAGGAAGTGGCATATTTTTTCCGGCTGTGTATTTTCAAATTCTAGCGCATTCTAGCTGGTTTCTCCAAAATTACCTACCCCACCTTTAACAGCTATTAGACCTGGTTAAAAAAAATAAAAGATTCGTTAAATATAGAAATAGATTCCAGAAGAGTCTCAGTGTGATGTGCAGTTTTAGCCACTAGGGGCAAAAAAATAACCTTAATTAAAAAAAACTAAAACAATTCCTTCGCTTCTATCACCCCTAAATAACAGGAACATTTCAGGATATATATTTAAACAGTTAACATTTATTAGATCTGTTTAAACATTAACCTGTTAAGCAACATTTTCACAAAACTGTGTCTCCGGGCTTCTTAACATTTGACAACCTATTAATGTGTCATACCCACTTAACGGGAAGAAACTCAGCTAACTGACGATATGAACCATTTCTACCGAAACAAAACACAACTCTAACACCAAGCGTATGAATTAGCACTAAGCAAAAGAGTGTAACGCACTTAACTCACGGTATAAATATGTTATACTTCATCGAATCTGCACAAACATATCATAAGTTGAGATTCCACAGATTCCAATGGTATAAGTATCATCACTGTGTATGAGAGCTTCCGGTTTTGGACATGCTGGCTGCACATCACTCTCATTCACCAATGGTAATGTTTAGATGGATTTAGGAACTTCCTCTCGATTCTATTGGCTCTAACGGTTCAAAAGAAGTGTCAATCACCAACATCGACCAATGGGTTCCAGAGATATGGCAAATCCACCCAAATGACCCCATAGGTGGGTTTCTTTTTCTAAATCTCTCTAAAAGGTCAAATTTGACTTGTTTTGCATCAATCTTGATACAGGGTACTTATTATATGTTATAGTCTGGATTCCTAAAGTTTTTTGTCTCCAATCCCATAATTCAAGGGTGGTTTTCACCCCCTTCTACCTCACACAATTACTGCAACTCCGCACACCCCCGAAGCACAACACCCGGTCAGCTACAAGCATCCTGTTAAAGATCCCCAAAGCCCAAACATCCTTTGGCCGCTCCGCCTTTCAGTTTGCAGCAGCTGATCGCTGGAACGTCATTCAAAAAACGTTGAAAATGAAAACCTTTGTCTCCCCCCACACCTCAGCCAACACATCAGACTTGGCTAATATACATTTTGTCAATAATTATTTATATTACTATTACATGTTAATAAAATATAAAAAAAATTATATTTTATAAAACAAAAAAGTTGTTTGAGATGATGCTTAATTTTATTTAATACGAATTCTTGTCATTTATTTTGTTTATTGTTCTCATTGTTTAAAAGTTGGTGTTATGGTGTGAAATAAAGCACAATAATTACATTTAAGACTGTTTCCCTTTTTTTAAGAAAAGTATAGAAAAATAATCGATTCTTCTTGACTTGGTATGGAAACCAAAATGTTGGTATCATGACATCACTAAGTGAACAGTGGGAGCAGCTGCTAGCGAGGCAGAGGCAGGAAGACCTGGCAGCTTCAATAGAGCGGCATGTTTAGGAGAATGTGTTTGGTTGGTGAGGGACGAGGTGCGCCACGTGTTAATGATAGGTGCTCGAGTTGACTGCCTGAACTAGCTCGCAGGCTTCGCCCCATTAATGGTTAGCCCTAACTCCTATGACAACGCTCGAAACGCATGTGATGGAAACATTGCCCAAACAGTCAAACTTATGGATGGAAACTTAATGAGAGCATGGGCTCCAGCAAAGGTGCAAACTGCGAGAGATGTAGGAAGAACAGGGGGTTTGAGTGGAAAAGCCACCAAAGAAGACGTTTCTGACTTCACATACACGTAGCTGTGTCAAATTACTCTCTCCCTGATGTTTAAAAGTGTCCCAAATTCAAAAAGTTATTCCCAGTTCACTTTGCATATTTTGAAATGAACAACATCCATAGTTTAGTTTCAGCACAACAACACTGAGACGGAGTGGAGCCTGAATGAATGTTGAGGAAATTAAGTTCTGTAAACACATTGAACATCATTAAACTCCCAGTAACAAGAATAGTTGGTGTGTGTCTTAATTATGCTTCTACGCTCTGCGAAGTGTGACATTCTACTTGTGATAAACATGAACAGCCATGTGGTTAAATATACATATGTGTTTGTGTTAATTATTAAAAGAGTGGACATGCATAATTAGCATCTTCTCACGCTGAGGTAACCGTGTCTCACTTTATTCAGCTGCCTCCTCTGTGGAGCGTTCAGCAGGAAGTGAGTCACCCTGTGTCGCTGCTGAGCAGAAGAGCCCACTGCTCCATTAATTAGTGATCATTATCCCATCTCTTCCTGTGCTTTTGTCCTCGCCTCAATTAGCCTCGCTAGCTGCACTATAGAATCTGAAGACATGGGAATGTGTGTCGCTGCGGTCTGGAAGAGGCTGTCCGCCGGTATCTGTTCGGATGTTTTGGTGTTATTCTAAAATGTATTTTCTTTCCGCAAGCGCATGACGAAGAAGTGAAGCAAGCAAGGAAGGAAGGAAGGAGATGTGTGAATGGGAGACAGCGAGGGTGTCATTAGACCTCTTTCAGCGGGATGTGAGCACCTGTGTTATTGTGCCCCAGTTAGAGAGCAGCTTACACAACTGAACAGAGTTTTAAATAAACATTCATTCATCAGGAACCTGACAGTTTTCAAGCACCGGTTGTGAATCAGTGGCTGGTTTTGGACGTTTAGAAGAAGTATTGCCTTCATTAGAAACCTATACTTACTGCAGATTTACATAAAGCTCTCAGAGATAAATAAGTTATAAAAACAACCAAAGCCTTTTCTTTGTGTGATTGTTAGAGCTATACTCCAGGATGATGTCCTTAAGGCAAGGTGAAATTATGCTTTAAATGTCAACGTTGCACACCTAGAAATACCAACACAAAAGCACAGCACAGTCCAACAAGTGATTCTCTGCATTAACATCTGCATTGTTAAACTTACACTTAACATATCATTACATGTCACTTGTTAGACGCTGTTATCCAAAGCAACTTACATACTCAATACTGTGGGCAATCCCCACAGGAGACATTTGGGGTGAAGTGTCCCAGGGACACAACGACATGCTGACTGCAGTGGGGTTTGAACCTGTGACCCCCTGATCCCAACACCAAGGCTCTATCCACTGCGCCACACGCCTCCACCATATCAAACACTCTGCTTGCATTCAACCGTCTCAACACTAAGTGAGACTGATCAGCACCCTGTACAGTAGGTGGTTATTAAATCAGGCATTAGTAGAAATGAGACATTTAGCTGGTGTAACTTCGATAACATTTCAAATAAATATATTACATTATAAATCCGTCCCACCACTTCAACACATCTTTTCATCACCTCAGCCCACCTGAAATACACAATCACATCGCTCCAACAATTGTGTCTGTTTCACCATGATATAATGTCAAACTTACATCTAACACAAAATAATCCACTTGTAATCAACAAGTTGTTCCTGGAACTATTCAGCACACATACTGTAGGTGGTTATTAAACAGGCATTATTCCAAATCAGCTCGAAGGTGACGCACTGTTTCACACAAACACTCAACATTTAACAGGCTTTATAACAAGAAGGTCATTAATATTCCATCCACAAAGCATTGTTTATGAAGCATTTCAAGTAAAGTAGTTCAAGTATTTGACATTATTTCACAGATTGACTGCCTGCATTGACTAACATGTTGGTAAGAAATGTAACGCAGATGATCATTATATGATAAAGACTTTGTATTGCTTGCATTAGGAGTAAATACATCCATTCAATCAAGGCTTTATTGTCATTAAAATAAGACAAGATGGACTTTTATTAATCCATCGTGGGGAAATTGTTTCTCTGCATTTGACCCATCCTGTGTCAGGAGCAGTGGGCGCCCGGGGAACGGTGCCTTGAGACACCTCGGTAGCACTTGGTCTTGCCGGGACTTGAACTGGTGACCTTCCAGTTGCCAAGCCAAGTCCCTATCGACTTCGCCACCACCGCCCACACATTAGCACATTAGCACATTAGCTAAAGAGGCAATGAAAAACATATAGGACATAAAACAGAAAAAACAGATACAAGAGAATGTTTTGAGATATGCAAGAAAATACAAATAGTGCCAGAAAAGTCTCTATACACGTAAATGGAATATGATATATAATAATACACTTTATTTGTATAGCACCTTTCATGCTTTACAGAACAACAAGAAAACAACAACAATATTAAAATAAATACAGAACAAGATAAAATATCGACAGTGATCCAAATGAAATGTCCTTGAATTAAAGCAGACGAGAAATAAAAATAGGTTAAAATAAAACAATTAATAAAATAAAGAATACAGTAAAACATGGACAATGCAGTGAGAATTGAAAGTTAACCCACATTAAAAGCCATATCAATAATTCCCGAGGCAGTTACTGCAGGTACAATTCAACCTTGAGTTTGACTTCCTTTTCTCTGTGCTGTGATTTTGGAGTGCTCTCAGTCTAAAGAGAGATACTCAATAAGAGCGTCACTAATCCCTAACAGCTGACCTCTGTCTTGACACCTCCTCCGACAGAAACACATCTTCTGATTACCTTTCATCTGCCGAGCCGCAGCCATCAGACGCCCCAATTACACCTCTAATGGATCCGCCACCTCTCCACCTGGCCTTTCATCTACTACTGTAGGTGTGAGGAGAGAGGAAAGCTAGAGTCAGGAGAGAGGCACTTGAAAAACACAAAGCAAGTTTTTGACCAAACAAGGACCATTAGTGGATTTACTCATGACAGTTCCTGAAAGACAGGAGAGAAAAGAGGTGCTGCAGCACAAATAAAGAGCTTTTGGAACATTAAAGCATAGAGACATGTCACAGTAGAGCAGTGGTTCTCAAACCTTTTCTGTCAGGCCCCTTTGGAGTCAGGCTCAGTGGCGGCGCCAGAGATTTCTTTTGGGGGTGCTGTGCGGTAGCTTGACGTTTCATAGAGGGTGCTCAAACATTTAGGGTTTCCCATTAATGTACCGGGCGCTACAGTGGAATTTTCTACTGCAACACTCCCCACGCATATACACAGTGTACCCGCGACTGTTACAATGAAGGCTCAACAATCAGCTCACGGCATATGTGTGGACCTCACATAGGGGGGTCCGGGGGCATGCTCCCCCGGGAAGATTTATTTTAAATATTTAAGTTAAAAGCATCAATCTGGTGCACTTTGAGAGCAACATGAAGAGATCTATGGATACATTTCTCAACACCCATTTGAAACAGAACTGTAAACAGATTTACTTTTTCTTTATGGATATTTTACAAATCACTCCCCTTTGAAACTTTATTCTTGTTTTACTGTCACATAGTATTTCATAGCTGTTTTTCATTTATTCTCTTATTTTTGTATAACTATAATGATCATATAAATGTGTGCCTCGGAAATAATTGTTTACATTAATGGTGACCGAGACCCACTGAGATAACACTGAGAGAGTCCTTTAGCTCACTGAGTCTCTCAGTCTGACAGGAGAGGACTCTCCTCCACTTTGTTGTTGAAAAAACTCCTTATATCCGTTAGCGTAGCTCGCTAGCACCAGAAGCTAACAACAACGATCTCCGGTACCGGTGCTCTCTCTCTCTCTCGCGCACACAAAATGGCTCGTTCCACACACACACACAGAGCCGAGCTTTAATGAAACACAGAGACCCAGACGTAATAGTACTGTACTGCATCGTATTATTTTCGAATCAATAATTTTTCAAAATATGATTTATTTATTTTTATCTTTATTTTTATTTATTTTTTTTAATAACCATTTTTACCTCCTGGTCTCTCGCGCCCCCCCTGTCATGCCTCTGCGCCCTGCAGTAGAGGAACTAAATACTAATATGAACTTGAAAATGAGCAGAATATGTCCTCTTAGTCCACATAGTCCAATAAATCTGCAGAAAATAATGGTAGCCTATATGTTTTGTTCAGCAGGATAATCTCCACATATTAACACCAAAAATTATTATCACTTAAAAGCTAACGTTAACGTTAGGCTATAAGGTGGAATAAGTGTGCAAAATATTTAAATTGTATTTTCGGATTCTGAACAAGACCACCGCCAGAGCGCGTCTCCCCGTTACCTGCAGAAGGAAGCCATGCACGCAACGCATGAAGGATAACTTGTAGGCCCCGCTGTCTTTAACTCCAGTCGACTTGCTGCTGCTTTCCTCCGTGGTGAAACGATCACGGGTATAGTGCTGCCGGAGCGCGCCGGCACTTCACAAATTGCAGTAGGCTACGCTAGGAGCTGTACAAATGCCGCAGTTTTTGCGTGGCTATGTCTTTAGTTGAAAGCCCAGTGGCGATCTGCTCATCTCTCATCGAAAATAAGATGCTACACAGGGACGGACTGGCCATCTGTGTTCTGGAGAATCACAGAAGTTTTTTAAACTGCACTTCATATCAAAAAGGTTGCCGAACCCTGCTATAAAGGAACTACATCAAGGTCACATGACTTCACGTCACCACCGCTAAGCTAAAGGTGGCTAAAGTTGGGCTATAAAGGAACTACATCACGGTCACATGACTTCACGTCACCACCGCTAAGCTAAAGGTGGCTAATGTTGGGCTATAAAGGAACTACAGCACGGTCACATGACTTCACGTCACCACCGCTAAGCTAAAGGCGGCTAATGTTGGGCTATAAAGACACTACAGCACGGTCACATGACTTCACGTCACCACCGCTAAGCTAAAGGCGGCTAATGTTGGGCTATAAAGACACTACAGCATGGTCACATGACTTCACGTCACCACCGCTAAGCTAAAGGCGGCTAATGTTGGCCGATAAAGACACTACAGCACGGTCACATGACTTCACGTCACCACCGCTAAGCTAAAGGCGGCTAATGTTGGCCGATAAAGACACTACAGTACGGTCACATGACTTCACGTCACCACCGCTAAGCTAAAGGCGGCTAATGTTGGGCTATAAAGACACTACAGCACGGTCACATGACTTCACGTCACCACCGCTAAGCTAAAGGCGGCTAATGTTGGGCTATAAAGACACTACAGCATGGTCACATGACTTCACGTCACCACCGCTAAGCTAAAGGCGGCTAATGTTGGCCGATAAAGACACTACAGCACGGTCACATGACTTCACGTCACCACCGCTAAGCTAAAGGCGGCTAATGTTGGCCGATAAAGACACTACAGCACGGTCACATGACTTCACGTCACCACCGCTAAGCTAAAGGCGGCTAATGTTGGGCGTGATGACATTTAGTCTTCTCATTTAGACGCTTGTTAGCAACCGCCGTTATTAAATTCACGAGTGGGGTATTTAATGTTGTAGAATTAAAATCTCTTCAGCTTATTTCAGGCTACCAACCAGAAACACATTCAGAAACCATTGACCTCCAGACCAGGGGCCAGGAAGTTCTAAAATGCTGACTCATTTCGAGATTTTAAGACTCATTCTTGCACGACGATATCAAATTATTTGATAAAAAATGTGTTTTTCTCCATATCTCCTAACCATGACCTAGGATCGAAACAAGTTATTCAGTTTTCTAACTTATTTAGTCCATATACAAGTTATACATAAATAGTTTTCTATCTACATTTTTGACAACCTTATGTCTTCTTTTCATTTAAAAACATTAACTCTCTCCGGAAGTGTTTCTATGAGCAAAGCAACACGATAAATCCAATTTAATTACTTTTACTGAAAACTTCTGCAGTCAAGTGGTTAACCTTTATCTGATGGATATGACTCAGAGCTGTGCTGATCTCAGACGTGGTGGATAACAGAAGACAGAAGACTTCACACTGCGTGGGGTTTTTCTGACCAGCCGTCTATCTCCCTCTCATCGTGCATTGTTACTCCTGGGAGACGATCACACTGCAGCAGCCTGTACACATTAAATCAGGACTCTAATGGTATCAGAATAATCTCCATAGCTGGAATAATTTGAGGCATGATGACGGTGCATAAAGACAAATCTGTTAGACTTGATACGATCCATATTGTTTCTCAAACTACAGCAAACGCCCACTCGGCAATCATTTCCAGGCTTGGGGCTAACATGAGGATTATGTAATCAAGATACAAAAAAAGGTAACTGTATTCCTTTAAACTCACCTTAAAACATTACATTTCTGAAATATTGGGGATTACTAGAAGGATCAGGCTGCCTTTTTTTCAAGATTCAAGGCTTTTATTGTCATGTGTACAATAGCTAACAGTTTAGTTATGTCGATGAAAACCTTAGGTCCCAGGCTCCTGATACTTGCCAACCCTCCCGATTTCATTGGCCTCTCCCGGTTTCCTCCCGAGGTCATATTTCTCCCGATTTCTGACAAAATTGGATTTACTCACGACTGTTTCCACTCGGACTTTAATACAGCTACAACATTGTTTGGTTTCCATGGCAGCACGTCTCTTTAGTAGCGCGTGCAACTGAAAGTCTGAGAGGGTGAGGAAGATAAGTCACAGAACAAGAATCGCCAAACTCCCCCCGTGCCCACTCCTTTCCTGTATAACGCAGGTCCAGCCCACACATATGCTCCAGCAAGACAGTGCACTTACAACTACAATAAGCAAGTTAAGCTAATACAGCTCCGGCGATCCACCCCCCCGAATTCTGAGGTCTCAAGGTTGGCAAGTATGGGCTCCTCTCCAACAGTGCAATAGAAGTAGTGCCATAAGAGTCATCCTGATACGTAATCCTGTTACATGTAGTCCTTTATTTCCCAAGTCTGTACTTTCATAAAGACAGACAACATGTAAACATAGATAACATAGTTATTGTATTTGACCTCATGACACAAGTCGCTACACACTTCCTGGGGTTTCAGATGTTTCTATCACCATAAACTCAGTGGGAACCTTTTTGGATTAGTACCAAAAGGCATAGCCAAATTCAAACGAAGCCGCTTAGCTCCTGAACAGCTGCCAGTTTTTGAGATGGACTCAGGATTATCTCCACAGCTGCAAAGAAGCCCTGCTAACATATACTGAACACACAGCAGCATCCCATGAATGAATGTATATATTTAGCTTCTCCTTATATTACATTACATCACATGTTAAACGCTTTTATCCAAAGCGGCTTACATACTCAATACTGTGGACAATCCCCACAGGAGCAATTTGGGGTGAAGTGTCCCATAATATGGGGGTTATTCCCTATCTTTATTCAAGAGCGTGGTATTTAAATTTGAGAGCATACTTTATGTATTTCTTTCCCTCAAACCCTGTCCTCGCACTCAAATAGTGCCTGCTTGCACTTTGCTCTGCTTCTGCTCAAACTGTACGCTTGCACTCAGATATATTGCTGTTGACAGAGTTTTTCTGCTCTCAGATTTATTTATCTGTGCGCGCTCTAAACTTTTGTGCCCTCCACGGCTTTATAACATAGCATGTACTGCACTTGTTTGATTTACAACTACTTTACATAATAGCTACGTTCAGTAGCGGACCGGGAATAAAATAAAATCGTCCCTCCGTTGCCTTCTGCACAGAACATAGTGCGAGGTGGTTGCTATGCAACAACAATAACAGATAGCGAATGTCGTCGTTTAGGTGCCTTTTTTTCTGGAGATAGGCACTTCTCAATCCACTCCTCCATAGCAAGGCCACCCCGGAGGTCGAAGTTAACCTTAAATGTTTCCATCTTAAGCTTAGTTAGTTAGTTAGTTAGATAGTTTCGTGACGGACGTAATGTAACAGTTCGGTTCTCAGACGCGGAGGGATACTGATTTGTGAAAAGTAACAACAACTATTCCCTGGATATACGCTCATTATATCATCAGATTGCTTGATTTGACTTGTTTTATAAACATATACTAACTGTGCTTAACCCCCCCCCCCCAAAAAAAAGTTGTAAATCAAACAAGTGCAGTACATGCTATGTTATAAAGCCGTGGAGCGTATATCAGTATGTAGTGTCTCTACTTTAAAGAGTCCTTTCCTGCTGATGTTCAGGTGTATATCAGTATGTAGTGTCTCTACTTTAAAGAGTCCTCTCCTGCTGATGTTCAGGTGTATATCAGTATGTAGTGTCTCTACTTTAAAGAGTCCTTTCCTGCTGATGTTCAGGTGTATATCAGTATGTAGTGTCTCTACTTTAAAGAGTCCTCTCCTGCTGATGTTCAGGTGTATATCAGTATGTAGTGTCTCTACTTTAAAGAGTCCTCTCCTGCTGATGTTCAGGTGTATATCAGTATGTAGTGTCTCTACTTTAAAGAGTCCTCTCCTGCTGATGTTCAGGTGTATATCAGTATGTAGTGTCTCTACTTTAAAGAGTGCTCTCCTGCTGATGTTCAGGTGTATATCAGTATGTAGTGTCTCTACTTTAAAGAGTCCTTTCCTGCTGATGTTCAGGTGTATATCAGTATGTAGTGTCTCTACTTTAAAGAGTCCTCTCCTGCTGATGTTCAGGTGTATATCAGTATGTAGTGTCTCTACTTTAAAGAGTCCTCTCCTGCTGATGTTCAGGTGTATATCAGTATGTAGTGTCTCTACTTTAAAGAGTCCTCTCCTGCTGATGTTCAGGTGTATATCAGTATGTAGTGTCTCTACTTTAAAGAGTCCTTTCCTGCTGATGTTCAGGTGTATATCAGTATGTAGTGTCTCTACTGGGACATGTCTCCATGATTTAATGTTCACACAAACCTATACAACTCACAAAAAGCATAGTACGACCTCTCTCATTTAATACCCTGTTTGGCATAAAGACTGAAAACAGGGAGGCAGAGTTCGCAGTGGGTCTGTTTAGAGGTAGAATAATACGCACACTTGCACCTCAATAAAAGTCCAACATTTCATTCTAACGCTCGTGGAGACTCCAAGAAGTCACTCTGCCCGTTTAGTCATATCCTCCTGCATGAACTAAGATTTTCCCGTATTTATTTAATATTTTAGACGAAACAAAACAAACAAAATATAACTTGCTATTTTGCAGATTTGTTTACATTAGCAGTCCTGCCTGACTCTCGTCATGCTGCTTCCCTGATGGCTCCCACAGGATTGCTGACATCCTCGTGGATTCGTCTTCTTATTACAGACACATGCATTTCCTAACATTCGGTCTATATGCTGTGAAATGTATTATCTCTTGGATTTACACACGGCATCTATTGCACGTCTGTCCGTCCTGGGAGAGGGATCCCTCCTCTGTTCCTCTCCCTGAGGTTTCTCCCATGTTCCCTTTAAACTGTGGGTTTTCTCTGGAAGTGTTTCCTTGTACGATGTGAGGGTCTAAGGACAGAGGGTCTAAGGACAGAGGGTGTCGTATTGTCATACTGATATTCTGTACACACTGTGAAGTCCACTGAGACAAATGTAGCATTTGTGATATTGGGCTATATAAATAAACATTGATTGATTGATTAGCAAAGACCCTGCCTAGTTTCCCCCCATGATTTCTTTTTTGATAAGCTTTCATTTCCCCATCGGACCCTTGTAAATGAAAGTGAACAACTGTGTTTCCCTCTCTAAAAGACACACTATACTTATAATTTAAGATACTTTTTAAAACGTAATATAATCAGCACTTTAAGAGCCTATTTATATATCGGCACAAATAAATGATACTATACCCTCTGCATCCATTCACTTCCACATTATGTACAATATGTATGTGCTGCAATGCAGGACTATCTGAATGATTGATGGGGAAGAAGATGCATGGTGGTTAAAAGTTAAATATGCACTTAAAACGCTAAAGGAGACACATTTTAAAAACCCAGGCTGAGGGCATTATGATGTAACCCCCAGCCAGAGAGCTTTCTCAGCCTCCGGACTATTGTCTGTCTTTAAGGGATTACATGTAACAGGACTACGTAATCAGGATACTAAAGGTAACTGTATTCCCTTACAGCAGTGTTTCTCAAACTTTTTCACACCAAGGACCACTTAACCAATAAAAAAACACTCGCGGACCACCTAACTCCACAAATATCCAAAAACACATCGTTTTTTACAAATCGCCTGAAAATGGTACAAATAAGTGGCCACATGTGTGATGAAGGTGTTGCGCTGGGCTATATCATGCAATCGAAAGTGAAACTTAAGCTCGCTCCATTGCGGAGATATCCCCGCGAGAGTGTGGAAAACTTAAATGAATGTATTTATTTAAAATGTGAAATGTTACCAATATACTCACGGACCACTAGGGGGTGCTCACGGACCACCAGTGGTCCGCGGACCACACTTTGAGAAGCACTGCCTTACAGGTATATAGAAAATAGTTATTCACATTGCTGTTACATTTCTAAAAACTGGGCATTACGAACATATGAAAGCTTTAGCGCAAGTTCAATAAGGAACACCTAACAATGAGTCACTTACACGTCACTCTATTGCTCTCTCCCCCCTCATTAAACGCGAGGGCGTCACCCCTCAGCAGCCAATTGCTGCACATGCTAAATCCCTTAAATGCCTGCTCTTCCTCCCTGTCAGTTGTCATTTCAGGTGACCACACGCAACCCTCCTCCTCCCCTCTCGTCTCCTCCAGGACAAAAACCTTCCTCCTTCAGACTGGTCCCACCTACTTATCACCACCACCAGTTTCATCGGAGCGGTTCTTTCCCTCCTGAATGATTATCCTGCACACCGGTCAGCTCAGATTTTATTTCTGCTTTTTTAAAACTGTAGTATGAAGCATGCTCATCTGTTTCATTGAAGGCTGCTGCTGAGTATGCTCCATGAAAGGCAGGTTTTCTTATCAATAAAATCATTTCTGATCCTAAATATCTGTATTTTCTAAGGTCAGATTGTTCTATTGTCTTACATAGTACACTTCAGTAAAAACATCTTATTGATATTTATTTTCTCTTGTATATATATTGCATATTTGTACACAAGCTACCTCTCTTGATATCTGCACAGCTTCCCACATTTTTATTAACAATACTGCACATATTTTAATATGTCCGAGTATACTGTGCGTCGTTTTTGGTATATCTATATTTCATGTAAATAACTTTCTATACCTCTGTTATAATACTTATAGTTTTTATTATTGTTTTCATTTTTTGGTTTAGTTTTTATCTCCAATTAATCTTGTTTAACTGTCTTTATGTTTTCCACCACACTGTACACACCAGGGTCAATTCCAGCTACTTGCCAATAAACCTGATTCTGATTGACATTAATCCAAAAGTAACGCAAAGTAATCAGGTTACAATACTTCCCTTTTCCTTTTGATTAGATTACATTAGATTCCAGGTCATCTTTATGGATTACATGCATTTGCTTGTGTGGCACCGCTCTACTTTTTATATTCTTGCACAATGTCTGTGAGCTATGAGTCAGAGAAATGTGGCGGGAAACACAGCTGCTGCCTCCGTGCTCGCTCCACCATGTCCGACGGCACTGAAGCTCTCGGAGGATTGTCACAGAGCGGAGCCATGATACTTCCAACTGGTCAGCTTTCTGTCCCCAGAGT
Source organism: Harpagifer antarcticus (assembly GCA_902827135.1). Classification (NCBI taxonomy): domain Eukaryota; kingdom Metazoa; phylum Chordata; class Actinopteri; order Perciformes; family Harpagiferidae; genus Harpagifer; species Harpagifer antarcticus. The sequence goes on along the minus strand of CADEHL010001187.1, from coordinate 66,655 downwards.
CAGAACCAAACATGGAGAAGTTCAGTTATTATGCTCCGAACATCTGGAACAGACTCCCAGGTCCGCTGCAACTCTGACTACTTTTAAATCCAGGCTGAAGAATTTTCTTTTTATGGCTGCTTTTAATTGAACTATTCACATCTTAAACTGCACTGTAACTTTTATTCATATATTTTTTCTTATGTTTCTTTTCTTTCCTTTTAATGACTGTTTTTAAATGCCATTGTCTTAATGTCTTTCATTTGTGTAAAGCACTTTGAATTGCCTTGTGTTGAAACGTGCTATATAACCAGAGGTGGGAAGTAGTGGAGTACAAATACTTCATTACTGTATTTAAGTAAATTTTTCTGGTATCAGTACTTTACTCACTACTTATTTTTCTGACGACCTTTTACTTTGACTTCTTACATGTTGAACCCAAATACCTGTACTTTCTACTTCTTACATGTTGAACCCAAATACCTGTACTTTCTACTTCTTACATGTTGAACCCAAATACCTGTACTTTCTACTTCTTACATGTTGAACACAAATACCTGTACTTTCTACTTCTTACATGTTGAACACAAATACCTGTACTTTCTACTTCTCACATGTTGAACACAAATACCTGTACTTTCTACTTCTTACATGTTGAACTCAAATACCTGTACTTTCTACATGTTGAACTCAAATACCTGTACTTTCTACTTCTTACATGTTGAACACAAATACCTGTACTTTCTACTTCTTACATGTTGAACACAAATACCTGTACTTTCTACTTCTCACATGTTGAACACAAATACCTGTACTTTCTACATGTTGAACTCAAATACCTGTACTTTCTACTTCTTACATGTTGAACACAAATACCTGTACTTTCTACTTCTTACATGTTGAACACAAATACCTGTACTTTCTACTTCTCATATGTTGAACACAAATACCTGTACTTTCTACATGTTGAACCCAAATACCTGTACTTTCTACTTCTTACATGTTGAACTCAAATACCTGTACTTTCTACTTCTTACATGTTGAACACAAATACCTGTACTTTCTACTTCTTACATGTTGAACACAAATACCTGTACTTTCTACTTCTTACATGTTGAACCCAAATACCTGTACTTTCTACTTCTTACATGTTGAACCAAAATACCTGTACTTTCTACTTCTTACATGTTGAACACAAATACCTGTACTTTCTACTTCTTACATGTTGAACCAAAATACCTGTACTTTCTACTTCTTACATGTTGAACTCAAATACCTGTACTTTCTACTTCTTACATGTTGAACACAAATACCTGTACTTTCTACTTCTTACATGTTGAACCCAAATACCTGTACTTTCTACTTCTTACATGTTGAACCCAAATACCTGTACTTTCTACATGTTGAACCCAAATACTTGTACTTTCTACTTCTTACATGTTGAACTCAAATACCTGTACTTTCTACCTCTTACATGTTGAACACAAATACCTGTACTTTCTACTTCTTACATGTTGAACACAAATACCTGTACTTTCTACTTCTTACATGTTGAACACAAATACCTGTACTTTCTACTTCTTACATGTTGAACCCAAATACCTGTACTTTCTACTTCTTACATGTTGAACACAAATACCTGTACTTTCTACTTCTCTCATTTCCCAAACAGCTGGTTCCTTTAGTCTGAATGTGTGTTTGGTGGCGTGATCATTATTCTTTAGAGTCATTGCGTGCCTATTGGTTTGAACACGATCCGTGTATCCATCACTTCCTGGTCTTCTCTAAAGAAGAGGGACCAATGGAAACGTTGTCATGTTGCCGTTGTTCAGCATGGAAACATTCATTAGCTAACAATGACATTATTGTTCTATTCATATAAAGGGAGGTCAGGTACTCTTTAAAACAGCTGCTAGTAATGGGTACTTTTTACTGAAGTACATTTCAAAGCCTTTACATTTACTTGAGTAAAGAAGTTTAGTCAGTACTTCTACTTTTACCAGAGTATTTTTAAACAAGAGTATCTGTACTTCTACTTGAGTAAAGGATGTGTGTACTTTTACCCTCTCTGCCCCCAACTCACTCCTATCAGAACAGCGACTCAAACCCTTATTCCTGTCTGACAGACCATATCCAGAATAAAGTGGATCCATGTTCCTCCGGCATCTCGATGGGAAGTCTCTGACATCTGCAGCCACCTCTCTGCGGGGGGAACCTCCACCATCATGTTTACCCACTGGGAGCTGGCCTCTAATTGAAAAGAGTTGGAATGGAGACTTTGACGCCCTCGTCATGGAGTTAAAGAACTTAGCTGGAAGGAAAACAGTCCAGACTTCGCCTCATTACAGAAGAAATGGTAAATATCACCTGTCCACACGACAGCAGGGAACACATATCACACTTATTGGCAGCACTTTCTTAAAATAAACCGTTCACCTGCTTTAATGAGGAAATTTCAGGTTCATATTTGTATTTTGCGCCTTGATTTTAGCCTCTTCAGACCATTTACAACACACTAGAGACCCCAACATAGAAGAGTATGGCCCCTTTAACACGCCTATATTTATCATCTAGGTCTGTTGTTTACTGTGGCGTGCTAACATTTGCTAATTAACAACAAGGTATTTGGATAAAAGCCAAATTGAAATGTTGACCTAATGGTGTCACTAGATGAAAAGTCACTGCATCACTTAAGTTATTGGAGCTTCCCTGCAGGGCTTTGAGTCTCAGCAGCAGAGGCTTAACCACAGGGTGAGATATTAGCAATATTACACTGCTGCCGTCATACGAAGGTCCAATCCTGGGAGATTTTCTAACAATAATTTGATTTGACTTGATTTGGGCTAGCATTTAAACATTATTTGGCTGTCAGCAGGTCCAGAAAGAAGTGACGTCTTTAGAGAGGCAAGGCTTTTGTTCTAGGCACTAAACGTAGAACTGGAGCAAAACACAACAAAGTAAAAAGGGACGGCAGTATGAGGACAACAAAGAGCATTGAACATTGAAGCATGGAGACATGTCCCAGTAGAGACACTACATACTGATATACACCTGAACATCAGCAGGAGAGGACTCTTTAAAGTAGAGACACTACATACTGATATACACCTGAACATCAGCAAGAGAGGACTCTTTAAAGTAGAGACACTACATACTGATATACACCTGAACATTAGCAGGAGAGGACTCTTTAAAGTAGAGACACTACATACTGATATACACCTGAACATCAGCAGGAGAGGACTCTTTAAAGTAGAGACACTACATACTGATATACACCTGAACATCAGCAGGAGAGAACTCTTTAAAGTAGAGACAGTACATACTAATATTAACCTGATATTTGTACAGTTAGATATATATGATTTGTTATGAATTATTACTAAAGTTATCATGTGACAATACACTTAACTAATTTGAGAAATGAGTAGGATTGGATATAATAAACATACTTAAACAAGGACAAAGAGGCGGAGATCCATGTTGAAACTAAGGTAACGTTTGGCTGGTGAAAATAAGAGTAAATACTTTCTTCAGTGTAATTTAATAAATACGCTTCACAGGACATGGTTTACATTCAACAACACACACATATTTTGGACAGTGACATTTCAATATGGACATTTGCATGAATGAACGACCTGATATTGCATTGAGACTCCTCTGAGAAGATGTGTAATCTGCAGAAACACATCGTTGGTCTACAGGGGAACATGCTGACCTTTGAGGAACTGTGATGAAGAGCAACAGATGTGTAAATACCACTGAATGAACAACACACACTGTGTAGCAGTTTGATTTCATTATGTCCCCCTAACGCTAGAACACTTCGTGTGAGCGTTCCATTTCTCCGGCTGTTATCCATCCAAACTATTTTTTATAATCGATTTGAAAGAATCTCCACTGATATACAGAGCTCTTCATGGTGGCCTCGTATCACCTCTGACTTTCTATCTTTTGATGTGTCTGTCTAATATTTCAAAAGTAAATAATATTGTTATCTAATAATTATTACATATTCAAACGACAGCTGGAGAGACAATATCGCCCTTTAGTTGCTCTATTTTTAAAAAAAAAGTTATTTATTGTTTTGGTCTTTCTTACGTTTACTGAGTGGGATAATTTTTTATATATTTTTTGTATTTATTACCTTACCTACATTGTTGTATTCTATGTACTCATATGTCTGATGTACAAATGCTGCATGGGTGCTAACGCTGTGACCTGAAATGTCTTATCGTCTGTAAGTGTCGTCTTGTCATATTGTCCAACACTTCGAGCTGCTTTATGTCTATGCAGAGTGCTCCACAGATAGAGCTTTAACGTCATAATAAACAATGTAATTGGGATCACACACACACACACACACACACACACACACACACACACACACACACACACACACACACACACACACACACACACACACACACACACACACACACACACACACACACACACACACACACACACACACACACACACACACACACACACACACACACACACACACACACACACACACACACACACACCACACACACACACACACACACACACACACACACACACACCCCCCCCCCCCCTTACTCTACTCGTCATTGCTGTCTATACGTTGCTTAAATAGACTCTTACTCTTTGTTAAAGCATCACTTAGTGTTTCAAGTGTTATTTCTGATTGATGTAAGCTGTTAATGTTAATGTGCATCACCATGGATTGAGCCTTAAAGAGTTGTAATTAAATCTTGTACAATTCAGTTCCAAATGAAGTGTTTCAGGACGTTACTCCTGGCAGTGAAGCTGCAGCGCCACCTGGTGGTCGTGCATGGATGATCTGTACAGGTTGAGTGAGAGAAAGGTCTGTGAGAGACTCACACACAGATCTAAGAACACATGCTGTGACCATGTGGAGAATAATGAGGCTTTCTATACAGAGAGGAGTGAGAGAAGCATGTCACAACACCGGGGACATGATTGAACGCTTTTCAATTTTAAAGCCACTTTCTTTCAAGCGAGACTCAAAGAAACTGACGGATTAAAACTACAGTGCGTTGCAGTGATGATTGACAGGAAGTCCATTATTAAAAACATTCAAAGTGACAATAAATATGACACTTGGAAAACACTCTTTGTGCCCCAGCACAGATTGAACATTAAGAGGTAACAGCTGTTGTCCTTTTGGGTGGAGAACAATAAGGGCAGACTATTTTCTGTTACAAATCAGCACTGCAAGAGCTTATGATCTTGGTGAACTTTAGTTGCATTTAAAGTATCCTTAACTCTTTCACATTCACAGACATGCACAATTCCTATAATTCATCTACTAACAGCTGTAATAATCAGGTTTGTATCATATTATAGCCATTGATAGCAGAGTTCCATTTATATTGCTGTACCAGCTTATATCTGTGTCTTTATTGTCGCGTGTAGCTCGGTTTAGAAGTTCTTCCAACTACAGATTGAAGTTTAAACTCTATTTAGTTATTTGCTTTTGTCTACAGTACCTTTCAGACCTGACTCAAGCTTATATTGTGACGAGGTGTTACACAGATGTTTTTATATTTCACCTGTAGCCGACTTTGTTCTTCCCTTTTTCTATTGAAACAAACCGTGATTTGAAAGCATGACAACATACATGTAACCGTTGTATGTTATAAGACCTGAAAATAATTGCATTGCTACGGCTTTCTGTTAAATCCTCACACCGGCTAAGTGGATCCTCTATTACGTCTAACAAGTCAAGAAGCCATCAAATAAACATAACACAATGGAAATGATCACGGAGAGCAAGAACTGAAGAATTACAGAGCTTTCAAAAAACAAAACAGAATCAGTTCAACCAGCAGGAGAGAGCTATCTAAGCCAGTTCAGAAAACAACAGGAAAGTTATTAAAGTTAGATTGGAATGTCCTGAAAATGAAAAAGCTATTTGTTATTTGGGACGTCATGTGGCTGAGATGCATTACGGTCTAATGTCCTACCACACAACAACCTCTGCAGAGAATAGAGTGTAATGAGACCAGGGCCAAATACATGGTATCTTCCAAAGAGCTCGGATCGAAAAGGGATTCAATGCTTTGTTATCAAAATAAGTTAGTAGACAATTGATTTAGAAATCAAACAGCAAAGTTCCAGAGTCACTTAATCCCCTCTGCTAATGATAGTGTGAAATGCATTTTTAAGGACAGCATCTGAAGCCTTATAGTGGTGCAGGAGAGGAGTGAGTAACAGCAGTAACACATGATCACTCCCTCCTCCTGTATATCGCAATGTGAGACTAAATGAGGTGTTGTTCCACAGGTAGCAGGGCTGTGCTGAAAGTGAGCGCCTCTGATATTCTGCAGATAAAAGAGGGGACAGTGTTCCCTGTGTTTCAGAGTTCAGTCCAGCGGTACCTCCAGAGGCAACATGGCGGCCGTGGCCTGCTTGGACTCCTTCATCTTGTCCAGACCGAAGAGGAGGTCCAGCTGGGTGACGGGGCGCAGACGCTCCTCATCCACCGGCCTGAAGAGGGGACACACACACACACACACACACACACACACACACACACACACACACACACACACACACACACACACACACACACACACACACACACACACACACACACACACACACACACACACCCACACACACACACACACACACACACACAACAGCACAACACACACACACACCACACACACACACACCACACCGACCACACCACACACACCACACACCACACACACACACACCACACACACACACACACACACACACACACACACACACACACACACACACACACACACACACACACACACACACACACACACACACACACACACCACACACACACACACACCACACACACCACACACACACACACCACAACACACACAATTAATTTAGGACACACTAGATGGACACGGTGTCTTTGACATCAAGTAGCTTCTGTTTTCTCGGGAAGGTGAGAGCTTCAAGTTTTGAGTTTAGACAATTAACTTTCTGTTTCATATTAACATGCTGCACACACTATGTATACACACATCAACAGGAGAGGACTCTTTAAAGTAGAGACACTACATACTGATATACACCTGAACATCAGCAAGAGAGGACTCTTTAAAGTAGAGACAACTACATACTGATATACACCTGAACATCAGCAGGAGAGGACTCTTTAAAGTAGAGACACTACATACTGATATACACCTGAACATCAGCAGGAGAGGACTCTTTAAAGTAGAGACACTACATACTGATATACACCTGAACATCAGCAAGAGAGGACTCTTTAAAGTAGAGACACTACATACTGATATACACCTGAACATCAGCAGGAGAGGACTCTTTAAAGTAGAGACACTACATACTGATATATACCTGAACATCAGCAGGAGAGGACTCTTTAAAGTAGAGACACTACATACTGATATACACCTGAACATCAGCAAGAGAGGACTCTTTAAAGTAGAGACACTACATACTGATCTACAGCTGAACATCAGCAGGAGAGGACTCTTTAAAGTAGAGACACTACATACTGATATACACCTGAACATCAGCAAGAGAGGACTCTTTAAAGTAGAGACACTACATACTGATATACACCTGAACATCAGCAGGAGAGGACTCTTTAAAGTAGAGACACTACATACTGATATACACCTGAACATCAGCAGGAGAGGACTCTTCAAAGTAGAGACACTACATACTGATATACACCTGAACATCAGCAGGAGAGGACTCTTTAAAGTAGAGACACTACATACTGATATACACCTGAACATCAGCAGGAGAGGACTCTTTAAAGTAGAGACACTACATACTGATATACACCTGAACATCAGCAAGAGAGGACTCTTTAAAGTAGAGACACTACATACTGATCTACAGCTGAACATCAGCAGGAGAGGACTCTTTAAAGTAGAGACACTACATACTGATATACACCTGAACATCAGCAAGAGAGGACTCTTTAAAGTAGAGACACTACATACTGATATACACCTGAACATCAGCAAGAGAGGACTCTTTAAAGTAGAGACACTACATACTGATATACACCTGAACATCAGCAGGAGAGGACTCTTTAAAGTAGAGACACTACATACTGATATACACCTGAACATCAGCAAGAGAGGACTCTTTAAAGTAGAGACACTACATACTGATATACACCTGAACATCAGCAGGAGAGGACTCTTTAAAGTAGAGACACTACATACTGATATACACCTGAACATCAGCAAGAGAGGACTCTTTAAAGTAGAGACACTACATACTGATATACACCTGAACATCAGCAGGAGAGGACTCTTTAAAGTAGAGACACTACATACTGATATACACCTGAACATCAGCAGGAGAGGACTCTTCAAAGTAGAGACACTACATACTGATATACACCTGAACATCAGCAGGAGAGGACTCTTTAAAGTAGAGACACTACATACTGATATATACCTGAACATCAGCAGGAGAGGACTCTTTAAAGTAGAGACACTACATACTGATATACACCTGAACATCAGCAAGAGAGGACTCTTTAAAGTAGAGACACTACATACTGATCTACAGCTGAACATCAGCAGGAGAGGACTCTTTAAAGTAGAGACACTACATACTGATATACACCTGAACATCAGCAAGAGAGGACTCTTTAAAGTAGAGACACTACATACTGATATACACCTGAACATCAGCAAGAGAGGACTCTTTAAAGTAGAGACACTACATACTGATATACACCTGAACATCAGCAAGAGAGGACTCTTTAAAGTAGAGACACTACATACTGATATACACCTGAACATCAGCAGGAGAGGACTCTTTAAAGTAGAGACACTACATACTGATATACAACTGAACATCAGCAGGAGAGGACTCTTTAAAGTAGAGATACTACATACTGATATACAACTGAACATCAGCAGGAGAGGACTCTTTAAAGTAGAGACACTACATACTGATATACACCTGAACATCAGCAGGAGAGGACTCTTTAAAGTAGAGACACTACATACTGATATACACCTGAACATCAGCAAGAGAGGACTCTTTAAAGTAGAGACACTACATACTGATATACACCTGAACATCAGCAGGAGAGGACTCTTTAAAGTAGAGACACTACATACTGATATACACCTGAACATCAGCAGGAGAGGACTCTTTAAAGTAGAGACACTACATACTGATATACACCTGAACATCAGCAGGAGAGGACTCTTTAAAGTAGAGACACTACATACTGATATACACCTGAACATCAGCAGGAGAGGACTCTTTAAAGTAGAGACACTACATACTGATATACACCTGAACATCAGCAGGAGAGGACTCTTTAAAGTAGAGACACTACATACTGATATATACCTGAACATCAGCAGGAGAGGACTCTTTAAAGTAGAGACACTACATACTGATATACACCTGAACATCAGCAGGAGAGGACTCTTTAAAGTAGAGACACTACATACTGATATACACCTGAACATCAGCAAGAGAGGACTCTTTAAAGTAGAGACACTACATACTGATATACACCTGAACATCAGCAGGAGAGGACTCTTTAAAGTAGAGACACTACATACTGATATATACCTGAACATCAGCAGGAGAGGACTCTTTAAAGTAGAGCCACTACATACTGATATACACCTGAACATCAGCAGGAGAGGACTCTTTAAAGTAGAGACACTACATACTGATATACACCTGAACATCAGCAAGAGAGGACTCTTTAAAGTAGAGACACTACATACTGATCTACAGCTGAACATCAGCAGGAGAGGACTCTTTAAAGTAGAGACACTACATACTGATATACACCTGAACATCAGCAGGAGAGGACTCTTTAAAGTAGAGACACTACATACTGATCTACACCTGAACATCAGCAGGAGAGGACTCTTTAAAGTAGAGACACTACATACTGATATACACCTGAACATCAGCAGGAGAGGACTCTTTAAAGCAGAGACACTACATACTGATATACACCTGAACATCAGGAGGAGAGGACTCTTTAAAGTAGAGACACTACATACTGATATACACCTGAACATCAGCAGGAGAGGACTCTTTAAAGTAGAGACACTACATACTGATCTACACCTGAACATCAGCAGGAGAAATCCTCTTCTTCATGTCTCTTCTACATCAACATGTGTCCCCTCTTCTCCATGTCTCTTCTTCATCAACATGTGTCCCCTCTTCTCCATGTCTCTTCTACATCAACATGTGTCGCCTCTTCTCCATGTCTCTTCTACATCAACATGTGTCCCCTCTTCTTCATGTGTCTTCTACATCAACATGTGTCCCCTCTTCTTCATGTCTCTTCAACATCAACATGTGTCCCCTCTTCTTCATGTCTCCTCTACATCAACATGTGTCCCCTCTTCTTCATGTCTCTTCTACATCAACATGTGTCCCCTCTTCTTCATGTCTCTTCTACATCAACATGTGTCCCCTCTTCTTCATGTCTCTTCTACATCAACATGTGTCCCCTCTTCTTCATGTCTCCTCTACATCAACATGTGTCCCCTCTTCTTCATGTCTCTTCTACATCAACATGTGTCCCCTCTTCTTCATGTCTCCTCTACATCAACATGTGTCCCCTCTTCTTCATGTCTCCTCTACATCAACATGTGTCCCCTCTTCTTCATGTCTCTTCTACATCAACATGTGTCCCCTCTTCTTCATGTCTCCTCTACATCAACATGTGTCCCCTCTGTGTAAAGAGACTCTGACAGTTTCAGGGGCTGAAACAGAGAGGATTATGGGTAATGCTGCAATGATCTGTTTGGTGTTTCAGCCAATCAGAGACAGGCTCTGTATATATCTGAGACCTGTGATATATGGATGAAAAACAGTATAATAGGGGACCTTTAAGTTTGTTGTAATTGCACAGAGAACAAGTTCTTGGACATGAGATGCAGTCGAATGTCTTGTTATCTGAACATGGACTTGTAGGATATTTTATGTATGTATATCATAGATGTATATGTGTACTTACTGTATGTATGTGAATGTATATATAGAGTTTTGTGTATCTGTTTTTTTCGTTATCCTGCAACTGGATCCCTATCAGGAGGACTACCTCTGTATAAACGTTGCTTTCTGCCCTCCGACTTCTACTCATGTGGTTTGTTTTTCCTGATGTATAAACCGTCTAATTGTTGAAATAGTAGAATAAATAACAAATAATGTATATGTATGATATATAAATATGACATATGAATATTTATAGCTATTTATTCTATGAACCCGTTTTCTGGACCTGTTTCACGTCAATCTAAATAAGTATTTCAATATGTATGAGTTTCACATATTCATATTGCCCTTGAATATGTGAAACTCTTTTACAGTTTTTTTACCCTTAAGGCGTTAAATGTCTAAAACATGGCAGCAAACTATTTGATACTCATTTCTTTTGTTGTGCACATGGTCTTCTATTTCAATATTTCTGCTGCTTAGACATCTAACTTTGAAACAAGACTTCACAGTATTCCAAAGACGACATTTAGCCCACATGTTTGAGCCTCCAGCTGTTTCCTGATGTCCCTTTGAAGCAACGTGCTGACAACTAAAGGTTACACTATGTTCTGCTCCAACAGGGCTCCTATAGTCGCTTAGCAACAACCGAAGCATGGGTTACTCAGATCAGATATTTCATCTTCTTATTACAGACACATGCATTTCCTAACATTCGGTCTATATGCTGTGAAATGTATTATCTCTTGGATTTACACACGGCATCTATTGCACGTCTGTCCGTCCTGGGAGAGGGATCCCTCCTCTGTTGCTCTCCCTGAGGTTTCTCCCATGTTCCCTTTAAACTGTGGGTTTTCTCTGGAAGTGTTTCCTTGTACGATGTGAGGGTCTAAGGACAGAGGGTCTAAGGATAGAGGGTCTAAGGACAGAGGGTCTAAGGATAGAGGGTGTTGTATTCTCATACTGATATTCTGAACAATCTGTGTTGTTGTATTTGCTGTAAAGTGTCTCTACTGTAGGCTATTTTTTATTATATGTAGCACTTTGGCTCGACCAAAAATCGTTTATAAATGTGCTATATAAATAAAACTTGATTTGATTTGATCTTTAGCCTTTTATAAAATATAAGATGATTTAAAAATAAACCAGCCTCTGATAACTTCCAATATCTCACATACAGTGCTGGAGGACATGTTATTAATATGCTCTGCTTTATGAATATGACTAACTCCAGTGTTTCTGAATGCGAAGCCTCGAACTCAGACTGTTTCATAATTATAATCCATTACAGATCATTTACATTTTAATCTCAATTAAGTTGCAGGTTATATTTTCAGTTAAAAATAAACTTTACACAATTGTATAATGTAGATGTATGTATGTCTATATACTTTTGTATGATTAGTAGATTGGTCTATTATAAATGATTAATTCTGTATGTTTTTTATATTGTCTGTCACACACACACACACACACACACACTTTTGTATGCCCTGCTTGTGTGTTTTTTTTATATACTTTCTTTTTTAAAGGTCCCATGTCATGGGCATTTCTACTGATCATAATTCCATTGTTGAGGTCTAGTAGAATAGATTTACATTGTTCAATGTTCCAAACTCACATTGGTTTCTCATACATCTCTCTGTATAGTATGTGTATTCACTCTGTCCTACACGGCTTGTTGGAGCTCCTGCCCCCCCCCCCCCTCTGTATGTGTTACAATGGCGTTTGTTAGCAACCAGGAAATGACACCAGTAATGACAAACAGATGAGAATGCTGCGTGGGGTCTGGGTGCCATGTTGGCGGGACGCTGCTGCGCCCTTTGAGGCTCGAGGAGCGGACAGTGTGAGCTGGCTTACTGGTGTGGTTTCCTGGTTGCTGCGTGGGGTCCTGTGAGTGTGTGTGTGTGTGTGTGCTCACTGCTCAGGCTGAGTTTTGCTGTCTCAGGCTGAGATATCCGCGGAGCTGTGAGAAATGATAAGGCTGACTGAGTGTGTGTGTGTGTGTGTGTGTGTGTGTGAAGCCGTTACGTCACTATTCCTGTTTACATCACTTTACTCGGGAAGAAAAAAAAATGGGGCAGCACAGACAGGTCTTCTCTGTGTTAGAGCTTTACTCACTACAGGGTGCTTTGAGGGTTAGTGACTCTGCAGACCGTTTACATGCAGAAAAACCTTCATAACACAAGGGGACGGGTAATAACCGGAAAGCATGACATGGGACCTTTAACCTTTTAGACTATTTTATAATACAAATAAAATAAAATGTATTCGTATTAATTTATACTATTAATAAGATTTTTCATTTTAAATTGTGTTTACCTTTTTTAATTAATTAATTTTAAATCTATTGTATTTAATTGTAGTATATTCCTAACTCATGAGTAATGTCTGTTGTGCTATTATCTGTTATTATTTTTGTTATATTTATTATATTATATTTGTTATATGTATTATCTGTTATTATAAATAATCCCACACATTTTACACAAGTACATCTAATCTGATCTAAACTAATTGTAATGTATCACTAAAAAATAAATACAATGCTTCACATACAGCGACTTTAATTGAAATGTCAGGTTAAGAGAACATCAGTCTATAATATGCCATCAGTTTTAAAACTAATGAAGCTCAGCGCAAGTTCAACCAGGAAGACCGTCTTTACTCAATCATTTACTATTTCCATGTTTCTACTCTCTCTCCTCTCAATAAGTGATCGGGGGCGTCACTCCCCAGCTTAGCCAATCACTTCGCTCTATTCTCACAAGCCTATCATATCCCTCCCTCTTCTTCCTGCTCTCAGCCACAGCCAGCTCCCCTCTGTACTTCCTGGTTCCTCCCCTTCAGATCCACACTGAGGAGGAGGGGAGGAACCAACATGTGGTTAAAGCACAAGAGCTGATAGGCCACATTCACTGCACACACACATCCTGTCAGATAACCTGTTACACTAGTTTCAGCTCTCAGGAAGTGAAACTCACACACTCGCTGCTGCTGAGAGGTGAAATGGCGCAGAAAGGAGTTCAGCTGGACCGGGAAACCTTCTCTTGTTCCATCTGTCTGGATCTACTGAAGGATCCGGTGACTATTCCCTGTGGACACAGCTACTGCATGAAGTGTATTAAACAGCACTGGGATGGAGAGCTAATCCACAGCTGCCCTCAGTGCAGGCAGAGCTTCACACCGAGGAGGCCTGTCCTGCTGAAGAACACCATGTTAGCAGCTTTAGTGGAGGAGCTGAAGAAGACTGGACCCCCACCTGCTCCTGCTGATCTCTGCTATGCTGCAGCTGGAGACGTGGCCTGTGATGTCTGCACTGGGAGAAAGCTGAGAGCCTGTAAGTCCTGCCTCGTGTGTCTGGCCTCTTACTGTGACCAACACCTCCAGCCTCATTATGAATTACCTGTCTTTAAAAAGCACAAGCTGGTGGAGCCCTCCAAGAAGCTCCAGGAGAACATCTGCTCTCGTCACGACGAGGTGATGAAGCTGTTCTGCCGCACTGATCAGCAGAGTATCTGTTCTCTCTGCTCTGTGGACGAACACAAAGGCCACGACACGGTGTCAGCTGCAGCAGAGAGGACTGAGAGGCAGAGAGAGCTGGAGGGGAGTCGACTAAACATCCAGCAGAGAATCCAGGACGGAGAGAAGGAGGTGAAGCTGCTTCAGCAGGAGGTGGAGGCCGTCAATGGCTCTGCTGATAAAGCAGTGGAGGACAGTGAGAAGACGTTCACTGAGCTGATCCGTCTCATGCAGAAGAGAAGCTCTGATGTGAAGCAGCAGCTCAGATCCCAGCAGAAGAGAGAAGTGAGTCGAGTCAGAGAGCTCCAGGAGAAGCTGGAGCAGGAGATGGCTGAGCTGAAGAGGAGAGACGCTGAGCTGAAGCTGCTGTCTCACACAGAGGACCACAACCAGTTTCTGCTCAGCTACCCCTCCTCACTGCCAGCCCTCAGTGAAGCTACACACTCCTCCAGCATCAACATCCGTCCTCTGAGCTACTTTGAGGACGTGACGGCGGCCCTGTCAGCAGTCAGAGACAAACTACAGGACGTCCTGAGAGAGGAATGGACAAACGTCTCACCGACTGAAGTGGAGGTTTTACCGTCAGCAGCAGAGCCCACCTCCAGAGCTGGGTTCTTCACATATTCACAGGAGATCACTCTGGATCCAAACACAGCATACACAGAGCTGGTATTATCTGAGGGGAGCAGGAAAGCAACACGCATGGAGCAACATCAGTCTTATTCTCGTCACCCAGACAGATTCACTAAGTATTCTCAGGTCCTGAGTAGAGAGAGTCTGAGTGGACGTTGTTACTGGGAGGTGGAGTGGAGAGGGGAAGGAGTTGATGTAGCAGTCGCATACAAGAATATCAGCAGAGCAGGGGAAGAAAGTGGATTTGGAGACAATGACAAATCTTGGTCCTTAGAGTGTGACCAAAACAGTTATTCATTTCGTTACAACAGTGTCCTCACTCCCGTCTCAGGTCCTCTGTCCTCCAGAGTAGGAGTGTACCTGGATCACAGAGCAGGTGTTCTGTCCTTCTACAGCGTCTCTGAAACCATGACTCTCCTCCACAGAGTCCAGACCACGTTCACTCAGCCACTACATGCTGGAGTTTATCTTTATGATTATGGAGACACTGCTGAGTTCTGTAAACTCAAATAGCCTGAAGTCCTTGGAAGAACTCTTCTACTTCTTAAACTCACCGTGTGTCCATCAGAGCTGATTGTCCATGTCTTCACTGCAGAGACCAGCTGTCAATCAAACATGATGGGATGTGCTTCAACATCTTCTCACGAGTTGTTCTGTAGATGTTGGACTTTCTTCCGGCTCCTTCCTGTGTCTGTGTAGCCATGGAGGCTGTCACTGCTCAGGAGGATCCTTGTTCACCTGAACTGATATGTAAACTTTGCTCTAAATATGTGTTGGATATTTCTTTTGATTCTTGTTGTTGTTTCTCTTGTAGTGCACGAGTCTTCAGAGAGAAAGCAGCAGAGCTTCTTTTATTCTACACATTTTATTCTGGTTCTAAAACAACAGAGACATTTATAATCACATGTATTATTCTGACAGATTAAATGTTATTGTTGCCCAAATTAACAAACACATGAGTTCCAGATGGTTCTAACACTTATTTCATCATCACATGTTTATTTAAAATGATATTACTTGCTGTCATGATCATAATCAATAAGGAAATCGTGTCTGGTTCTGTTTGAAACAGCTGAGATGAAACACGTCATGGTGGAGAAAGAGAAACTGGTCATGAAATCATTGAACACACTTTACTGATGGGATGTGTGATCAAATGAAATGTTTGGACCATTAATAAAGGTTTGTCTTTCAAAAACAAAACAGGATGTTCTTCTTGTGTCCAAGGTGCTACGAAGCTGATGGAGAACATGTGGAAGTGATCTGAGACTAAATGAAGCTCAGCGCGAGTTCAACCAGGAAGACCGTCTTTACTCATTCACTATGTCCAAGTTGCTCCTCTCTCCTCTCTATAGTCAGGGTTGGGAGGGTTACTTTGTAAATGTAATCAGTTACTGAATACATGCTCTGAAAGTAATCAGAATACAGTTACGTGTCTTAAAAAAGTATCAGATTACTTTTAGAATACTTTTGAAATACTTTCTTTTTCCATAACAGATGGGTATGTTTTGGGGAACAGGAGACACGTATTTTACTGTTTTAATGGCTTATCAAGAACTCAAACACAACGTCTTGGTGTCATTCTGACCGCTCTCTCATCTGCACCCCCCATACAAAACATCACCCGGACTGCATTCTTTGTACCGTCTTAAAACCTTATGAATTGTAAGGTGTCCTTGGGTGCTTTGAAAGGCGCCCCTAAATAGAATGAATTATCATTATTATTATTATTATCTGAAACGATGTAATAACTTTTAAAACTTGTTCCAGTCACTTGCCCCATGCATTCAGCAGCAGCAGACCATTCACTTTGATTTGATCCCGTTATAAATGTCATCATTTCGACAATAAAGAAATGCTACATCAACGTTATCTTCCACATTTTATCTAACCATCTCCGTTTCTAACTTTCGTTATATTTTAAAAGAGATCTCTCTCTCATCTGCGTGCGGGGGCGGGGCCTCACAGACATGCTGCTTCTCTCTCTCGCTCACAGACATGCTGCAGCGCCGTGCAGTGTGCACACAGTTCTGCCGGTAATGAATATTACATTTTGTGAGGAAACTTTTCCACCAATAATTCCAATAAGTATTCCAGAATGTATTCACTTCAGGTTTACGAAAGTAACTGTAATCAGATTACTCGTTTTTCAAAAGTAACGCCAGCCACATGTATTCCGTTACAACCCAACCCTGTCAATAAGTGATCGGAGGCGTCACTCCCCAGCTTAACCAATCACTTCGCTCTGTTCTCACAAGCCTATCATCTGTGGAGTCTCAGTTTTAATCTGATACCTTGTTTGTGCAGTTACGATAAGTAATAAGGGTATTTTTACCTTGAGTTCTGTGCTAAGTGCGTTAGCATGTTTTCGCTCAGGGCTCATTTAGACGCTTCTTGTGAGACTTGTGTTTTGTTTCGGTAAAAATGGTTCGTATCTTCAGTTAGCTGAGTTTCTAACCGTTAAGTGAGTATGACACATGAATAGGTTTTTAAATATTAAGAAGCCCTGAGACACAGTTTCGTGAAAAAACACCCCGCAGGACCGGATTAGGGTCCTCTCGGGTTAAGACCCAAACTCATGTACAACAACTTCCTTACAATAAATGAGTACTAATTAGAGGGTTATTGAGGAAAAACTATCAACTAATGGCTTAGTACCTGTAGAATATGGTCATGTAGAATAAGGCATTAATACGTGTTTAATACTGACTAATAACGAGCCAATATACTTCTAATATGCATGTTAATTAACAACTAGTTGATGGTGAATATGTGTACCTTGATATAAAGTGTTACCCAGTGTTTATATAGAAATGTGAGCACGAGTCGTACCTCTCCTCCTCCTCGCTGTCCTGCAGCTGCTGAGCGATCTGCCTCAGCTGCTCCTTGCGAACGTAGTCTCTGACTCGGTACATGGCGGCGTCTCTGCAGAGCTCCCGCAGGTCGCTGCCCGAGTATCCCTCCGTCCGCTCTGCGATCTCCTTCAGATTGATGGCATTGCTCAGCTGCGGAGAAACAGAGTATCATAGATTAATCACAATCAGGTTTATATCAGCAGAGGTGGGAGGTAGTAGAGTACAAATACTTCGTCACTGTACTTAAGTACATGTTTCTGGTATAAGTACTTTACTCCACTACTTATTTTTCTGACGAGTTTTTACTTTGACTTCTTACATGTTGAACTCAAATACCTGTACTTTCTACTTCTTACATGTTGAACACAAATACCTGTACTTTCTACTTCTTACATGTTGAACCCAAATACCTGTACTTTCTACTTCTTACATGTTGAACACAAATACCTGTACTTTCTACTTCTTACATGTTGAACCCAAATACCTGTACTTTCTACTTCTTACATGTTGAACTCAAATACCTGTACTTTCTACATGTTGAACCCAAATACCTGTACTTTCTACTTCTTACATGTTGAACTCAAATACCTGTACTTTCTACTTCTCACATGTTGAACACAAATACCTGTACTTTCTACTTCTTACATGTTGAACTCAAATACCTGTACTTTCTACTTCTCACATGTTGAACTCAAATACCTGTACTTTCTACTTCTTACATGTTGAACTCAAATACCTGTACTTTCTACTTCTTACATGTTGAACTCAAATACCTGTACTTTCTACTTCTTACATGTTGAACACAAATACCTGTACTTTCTACTTCTAACATGTTGAACTCAAATACCTGTACTTTCTACTTCTTACATGTAGAATCCAAATACCTGTACTTTCTACTTCTTACATGTTGAACACAAATACCTGTACTTTCTACTTCTTACATGTTGAACTCAAATACCTGTACTTTCTACTTCTCACATGTTGAACTCAAATACCTGTACTTTCTACTTCTTACATGTAGAATCCAAATACCTGTACTTTCTACTTCTTACATGTTGAACTCAAATACCTGTACTTTCTACTTCTTACATGTAGAATCCAAATACCTGTACTTTCTACTTCTTACATGTTGAACTCAAATACCTGTACTTTCTACTTCTTACATGTTGAACTCAAATACCTGTACTTTCTACTTCTTACATGTTGAACCCAAATACCTGTACTTTCTACTTCTTACATGTTGAACACAAATACCTGTACTTTCTACTTCTTACATGTTGAACCCAAATACCTGTACTTTCTACTTCTTACATGTTGAACTCAAATACCTGTACTTTCTACATGTTGAACCCAAATACCTGTACTTTCTACTTCTTACATGTTGAACTCAAATACCTGTACTTTCTACTTCTCACATGTTGAACACAAATACCTGTACTTTCTACTTCTTACATGTTGAACTCAAATACCTGTACTTTCTACTTCTCACATGTTGAACTCAAATACCTGTACTTTCTACTTCTTACATGTTGAACTCAAATACCTGTACTTTCTACTTCTTACATGTTGAACTCAAATACCTGTACTTTCTACTTCTTACATGTTGAACACAAATACCTGTACTTTCTACTTCTAACATGTTGAACTCAAATACCTGTACTTTCTACTTCTTACATGTAGAATCCAAATACCTGTACTTTCTACTTCTTACATGTTGAACACAAATACCTGTACTTTCTACTTCTTACATGTTGAACTCAAATACCTGTACTTTCTACTTCTCACATGTTGAACTCAAATACCTGTACTTTCTACTTCTTACATGTAGAATCCAAATACCTGTACTTTCTACTTCTTACATGTTGAACACAAATACCTGTACTTTCTACTTCTTACATGTAGAATCCAAATACCTGTACTTTCTACTTCTTACATGTTGAACTCAAATACCTGTACTTTCTACTTCTTACATGTTGAACTCAAATACCTGTACTTTCTACTTCTCTCATTTCCCAACCAGCTGGTTCCTTTAGTCTGAATGTGTGTTTGATGCGTGATCATTATTCTTTAGAGTCATTGCGTGCCTATTGATTTGAACACGATCCGTGTATCCATCATTTCCTGGTCTTCTCTAAAGAAGAGGGACCAATGGAAACATTGTCATGTTGCCGTTGTTCAGCATGGAAACATTCATTAGCTAATAATGACATTATTGTTCTATTGATATAAAGGGAGGTCAGGTACTCTTTAAAGCAGCTGCTAGTTATGGGTACTTTTTACTGAAGTACATTTCAAAGCCTCTTTACTTTTACTTGAGTAAAGAAGTTTAGTCAGTACTTCTACTTTTACCAGAGTATTTTTAAACACGAGTATCTGTACTTCTACTTGAGTAAAGGACATGTGTACTTTTGCCCTCTCTGATCACCAGGTAGGTTGACACGTACGAGGAATTTGACTTGGTGTCGTGGTGCATACATAAAAGTAAAACTAAAATTAAAAACACAGAGAGAACTGTGTGTGTGTGTGTGTGTGAAACAGAGCATTTTAGATTTAGCCTGTTAGAGGTCTTCTTTAATGTGATCCGACAGTGAAATATAATTTAGTTTATTTGTTTATAGTGTCGTGGACAGTCCCCATTAATCAACTGTCACAAAGAACAGTAAATGTCCCCGGCCAGATGATAATTAAAATCACAGCATCAACAGCATTAGTTATAAAGAAAGGACGAAAGAGAATAATACAATGCAAACAGCACACGTCACATATAGCACCTCACAATAGAAACGAGGGGCAACACCCATGATCACAACATGTAACACACACACCATATCCAACACAGACGGGTGTGTGTAGTGTTTTGATGTATGCATGTCTTTGAGGTGTCGAGGATCAAAAGACATCTTACGTTTTCTCCCGCTAAAATCAGCCTCAGGATGTCTTGCCTTTGTCTCGTGCTCTGCAGAGACAGAAGGATAGCGGTTCTTTAAAGCATATTCATGTGCAACCTTTGGATGAAAAACAGAGAGTACCTAACAATCAGCGACTAATGACACGATTATAGACTCTCTCTTCATCAGACACCGTCTAAGTGCCACTTTACCTGCCTAATGGCTGTTTGCTCCTGCACCAGCAGCACATATGTATTTATATCTGACACTATAAAGCAGCTTTTTAATGTACTCTGCGCTTTTTGTAGTTTCACCAGCAGCCACAAGACACACAGATTAAGCTCTGCTGCTTTACTGTGTGTGTTAAAGCCCTCCTTTAAACGCACCATCGCTCAATAGATGATAATGAGACAAGAAGAAGGGATTAGGTGGAGTTACATATCTCTCATTAGATTTTCATTTAAGTATATCCCCCTCGCACTTTTATTGTCATTACACAGTATAGGTAACATGTAACTAAATGGTTTCTCTGCATTTGACCCATCCTAGTGTTAGGAGCAGTGGGCTAGGGAACGGTGCCTTGCTCAGGGACACCTCGGTAGCACTTGGTCTTGCCGGGACTTGAACTGGTGACCTTCCAGTTGCCAAGCCAAGTCCCTATGGACTTCACCACCACCGCCCACATACACACATTTGTAGAAGTACACACGTTAAGGATATAGAACAGGGGCAGTAAACATGAAGGTATTACATACTGTATAAAGGAATGGGTTTAGATAACATATCATTTGGAGATTTGATTTGATAAGATTTAAAGAAACATTTGAATGATAACATTGTGTTGGTTTATAAAGAGACTTACAGAGCCCTCGTAATATGTGTGTTTATTATACGTTATCTATTTGAAACCAATGTTAGGACAGATGTAACGAGTGTTTTACGAGCATTAAGTCGTTATATTTATATATTATTTTAGGCTACTTGGTTAGGTGTTTTGAAGCTTGTAAAAGACTCTGTATACAGAAACTCTCTCTAGTGTTGGTAAGATATATTTGAAATATTTCCTCTCAAGCTTCAGATAGCTTTTCCACTTGAGATATTTCACTTTACTAGAACGTTTAGGTGATTTTTTGGGGTGACAAGACGAGACAGTCTCAAAGAAAACTAAAGCGTCAGTAGCTGCTACATCTTTATGCACATTGGATCCTCACATCAAAACTATTAGGGCACTCATGTCTAAACCCTGCTGGAAACAAAGGTACAGGGTGGCTGCTGAGTCCCGTGCATTACCCAGTGGAGGAGTTCTGTATACCTGTCAATGATTGGCTTAATACACTACAAAAACTCAAAATCTTGCCCAGTATATGTGTCTAATATCGAGTCATATATGTCTCTACACCTGATATAAGACACAATCACCTCAGAAGTAACACTGCAGTGAGATATCGGGTCTTGTTTTTAGACAATTCATCATCTTGTTGAGTCAAAACCTCTTACTTTGAGTTGTTTCTCAGATGAAACACATATTTTTTAACTAACATCAGAAAACAGAACACTTTGGAGCATGTGCGGCTTATATTGTAACACAACATTTCCTGATTCTGTTCAAATATAGTTCAAAATGAGTTTCCCAGCTAATTACAAGATCTGATTTATCTAAATATCCCTTCTTATTTCAAGACATCTAACCAAGTTAATGTTCACTTGTTCTATTGGCAGATCTTTCTACTTATTTCAAGTGAAAACAGCTTGTTTTCATTATTGTTCCAGTGCCTCTTACTGGTTTAAACCTTGTATAACTTAAATTAGATGTCAATGGTTTGTGCTGGTGAAAGTGTTTGTGTCTTACTGGCAGGCCAACATAAAACGTGGCGGGCATCCTGCGCAGAATGGCTGGATCTACATCCTGTGGTCTGTTAGAGGCTCCCATCACCATCACCTACAATCAGAAGAATCAACAGGCAAGATTATTTAAAAAGCACAATTTAACAACAAGGCGACTCAAAGTGCTTTACAGGAAACATTAGACGATTGCATTTCAAAACGGTCACTAAAGGCCAAGATAATACTTTAAAAAACAAGCTGAAATTGGGTAACACAGGTAGACAAATACAATAATAGGTAGAGTGCAGTGACATATATGACAATTTTTTTGATTTGATAACAGGCAGAGGCAAAAAGAAAAGTCTTAAGCCTGGATTTTAAAGTATTAAAGGGGACCTATCATGCAAAATGCACTTCTTGATGTCTTGTATACATAAATATGTGTCCCCGGTGCGTCGGGGAACTCACGCACCGTCAGAAAATAAAACCCTCTCTCTTTTCCTCCGTACCCAAATCTCTAAAAACGGGGAACAACGGAGCTGATCCAGATTTGAGTCCGATATGATGTAATATCTGAAATGTGGACCCACGGCCCAATCAGAAACGTTGCTATCAGAAACAATCCCCGACTGTTTTGGACGTAATATGGTCGGTGTTTACATTAGCATGGCTAACACTCAGAGCTAACCTGTACTGGAGAGCATGTGTGTGAAGAAGCAGGAAGTAAAAAGGAACTCACCTTGTGGTATAACCGGCAAGAGAGAAAGCCTTTGAGCTCCAAACTGTTTCAGAGAGAGTCCTTGATAATCCATGATATGGCGTTTCATCACGGCAGCATTTAGTTTAGACAGTAGCTGCCGGGTCCCGCATGAGCTCAGACCCCTCCTCTTTAAAGCTTTAAATCCAAATCAGCACTTTTGAAACAGGAAGTGAAATAGAGGGATATGAGGCATGGCTAGAATGGGTGATCTGTTTGGTATTTTGAGCAAAACACTTCATAGACATGTTTTTTATATATTTGTATATATCTGAGACCTATGCTATTGCCTAAAGATAGCATGATAGGTGCCCTTTAAGAGTTTTAGCAGACCTGCAGTTTTCTGGTAGTTTATTCCACATATATGAAGCATAACAACAACTGAACGATGCTTCTGTGATTAAAGCCAAACCTAGTATTGTCTTCTAACATAAAGACCTGCATACATGTTGATGTAGAAGAGACATGAACAAGGGGAATTTGCATGATAGGAGACCTTTAAGAGATGACAGACATCCTACCCATTCAGTGCCAGTGTGACTACATCTGGTAGATACATTATAATAAAGACTCCTGGTGGTGCTACCTGCGTGGTGGAGGAAGTGTCCAGGCCGTCCCACAGGCTCATGAACTGGGCCTTCATCATGGCCGTGGCCTCATGGTCCAGGCTGGAGCGGTTCCTCAGAAACGAATCTGACACACAGGAAACAAGGAGGATATTCTTATTTTATTCTTTCTTAGGATCCTCATTAGCATTAGCACTAGCATTGGCTATTCTTCCTGGGGTCCTCACACACAAAACATACATCAAACTAAACAGCTCATAACTTCATGCAATGTACAGTGCTATATGAAGTGAAAACTAAAATGGTCATCCGCAGTTCAATTTGACTTTATAATACTGAGATAATGTTTTAGCAACCTTTTGAAATGTACTTGAGAAATAAAGATGGAGACAGCATTTACACAACACATCACAGACTAAGATCAGTAACATCAGGGACATTTCGTGGGGATGAAACATGAAGGAAAATGTGAAATCCGGCCAAGTATATCCGTCTGAATTCTGGTCAGAATACGTCTTTACACTTGATAATGAATATTGAAGAAGTAACAATGCAGTGAGATACAGGGTCTTGTTTTTAGACAATGCATCTTGAGTTTCTTGTTAAGTCAAAGACTCGATTTTTATTTGAAAAACACATTGGTATAAGAAATTCACCAACTAACATCATACGACAGAAGACTTTTGAACATATTCTGGCTTATTTTGTATCATAACATTTCCTGATTCTGGTAAAATATAGTTCAAAATAAGTTTTCCAAGTTTATTACAAGATCTAATTTATAGAAATATCCCATCTTATTTCAAGAAATCACCAAGCTAATCTTTTTTACAGCATTTTTCCCAGAGTACATTACATTACATGGTATTTGACGCTTTTATCCAAAGCACTTACACTTCAATACTATAGGACTTTTTTTTTTTTTTTTATACTATAGGACTTAAAACGGTGAAAACCTCAGATATCAATATCAGTATCAGCTTTTTGAAATCATTTATTTTTGAAAGGGTAAAGATAAATCACATCTAATAGTGTAATAAACTAACACCACATGGTCATCAGACTCACCAATCTCATCGATGAAGATGATGCAGGGCTGGATCTTGACAGCCAATGAGAAGACGGCAGCGGTGAGCTTCTGTGATTCGCCGTACCACATGTCCGTCAGCGTGGACGCCTGCAGGTTGATGAACTTACAGCCCGACGCTTTCGCTGTTGCCTTGGCGATCATCGTCTTCCCACATCCTGGAGGACCAAACAATAACACACCTGCGAGGACAAAAATAAAAAAATTAATTAGGAAATAACAGTACATTGGAACCTCGTAGAGATTTAAGAAGTCGTGATATTCCTGCAGACATTACACAGTATGTCTAAATATTACATCCTGTTTGAGCAAAACGACAACATGTACATTTTTACACATGATTTAACAGTTTATAGACCTTTTATTTTAAGTGTTTTAATGCACCTAAACTCCTCAAGAATTCAGACGAATTGATTGCAAGGCACTCGCTGTAAAAGACAAAGTGTTTTACTGAAGTTAAATGTGTTTAATTTGAGCTCCAGTCACTGTCATTAATTCCTATGAGTCAAATTTAAGGACATTTTGACTTATATAAACTATAGGAATATTGTTCAAAGGTCACCTATTAGGCAAAGTCCACTTCTTCATGTCTCTTCTTCATCAACATGTGTCCCCTCTTCTTCATGTCTCTTCTACATCACCATGTGTCCCCTCTCCATTTCTATAAAACCTGTCTGAAAATGAGCTGATCAGATCTCGGGCACTTTATGATGTCATAACGATGTCTTGTCTTGTGTAACCATTAGCCAATCAGCAACCAAGGTAACCCCCCCCCCCCCCCCCCCCTTATCACCTGAATCTCCTCCTACAGCACCATTGAGTTCTTTGTAACCAAATGTCTCTCAGAGGGGCGTGGGGAGGGGCTGCTTATTTTCATCTAAAGTAACAGACAGAGAATCAGCACTTTGGAAACAGGGCTGAAACAGAGGGGATTATGGGTAATGCTGCAATGATCTGTTTGGTGTTTCAGCCAATCAGAGACAGGTTCTGGATATATCTGAGACCTGTGATATATTGATGAAAAACAGTATACTAGGGGACCTTTAAAGTGTGTGATACAGATGGAACATTTGGCCCTGCTTGCTGCATACTTTATAGAAGTTGCATGATGTAAACAAAGGCTGGAGACTAGTAATAGCACTAGATTCCCATAACAGCTAATTTTGGAAGCCGTTTCATCCTCAACTCTGTTTAAAGCTTTCTGTCAAACAGTAACAACGTGAAGTGTTCGTCTGCTGTCAGGCGGCCAAGAGGATAAATACGGTCGGCTCTTTCTGTGACACATCGCTCAGAGGGTCCCGACCTTTTTCCTTAAAAGACCTTTTTTATGTAAACGATTGAACCCTGACTGAGTGAGATGTGTTATGGATACTTCACGTTATAATCATTGATTTGTTAAACTTGACAAATAACCTAAATAATGAACATACTAGCTGCAGGGTAAATGTAGAAAATCTGGCATTTTAGAAATAGTTTTTTTGCTTATTTTATCTTGAAAAAGCTCATGCACGCTTATAAGGCTATTTTTCAAATTGTTCTATTAGCTCTATTAGTTTAAACTACGTTGTTTTCTAAATCAGGACGATGCGGTTTGGCAGAGTGTCAAATAAACATTACAGTTAAGTTAATTACAATTAGCTGTAATTACACAGTTGACCTAATTGTCCAAATACTTTCTAAGAAGCTGAGGATTCAATGTCATATCAGTGTTTGGTTTCCAATCCATTAGAATATCACTCCAATGTTACTACGAGAAGATTTTCCTATTTTGTCCTTTACTGCTTAAGATAATGGTTAACTTTCTGATTAGACAACATGTGTGTTACCTTTTGGCGGCTGAAAGAGTTTGGATGCCGTTAAAAGGTGTCTCTTCTGGAAGGGCAGGATGACGGTGTCCTGCAGCTCGTTGATCGTCTCGTCCAGACCGGCGATATCCCTCCAGGTCACCTGCAGGGCGGTTCATACGGGAGAGAGGTCAGATATCATGGAGCTTTAAAGGTCCCCTAGTATACTGGTTTTCATCAATATATCACAGGTCTCAGATATATCCAGAGCCTGTCTCTGATTGGCTGAAACACCAAACAGATCACTGCAGCATTACCCATAATGCCCTCTGTTTCAGCCCTGTTTCCAAAGTGCTGATTCTCTGTCTGTTACTTTAGATGAAAATAAGGAGCCCCTCCCCACGCCCCTCAGAGAGACATTTGGTTACAAAGAACTCAATGGTGCTCTAGGAGGAGATTCAGGTGGGGGGGTTACCTTGGTTGCTGATTGGCTAATGGTTACCAAGCCACAAAATCGTTATGACATCATAAAGTGGCCAAAATCTGATCAGCTTGTTTTTAGACAGGTTTTTATAGAAATGGATCAAAAAGAGAGAAAATCTTTGTTCCTGAAACTTTCAGAGTCTCTTTCCACAGAGGGGACACATGTTGATGTAGAAGAGACATGAAGAAGAGGGGACACATGTTGATGTAGAAGAGACATGAAGAAGAGGGGACACATGTTGATGTAGAAGAGACATGAAGAAGAGGGGACACATGTTGATGTAGAAGAGACATGAAGAAGAGGGGACACATGTTGATGTAGAAGAGACATGAAGAAGAGGGGACACATGTTGATGTAGAAGAGACATGAAGAAGAGGGGACACATGTTGATGTAGAAGAGACATGAAGAAGAGGGGACACATGTTGATGTAGAAGAGACATGAAGAAGAGGGGACACATGTTGATGTAGAAGAGACATGAAGAAGAGGGGACACATGTTGATGTAGAAGAGACATGAAGAAGAGGGGAAACATGTTGATGTAGAAGAGACATGAAGAAGAGGGGACACATGTTGATGTAGAAGAGACATGAAGAAGAGGGGACACATGTTGATGTAGAAGAGACATGAAGAAGAGGGGACACATGTTGATGTAGACAGAGACATGAAGAAGAGGGGACACATGTTGATGTAGAAGAGACATGAAGAAGAGGGGACACATGTTGATGTAGAAGAGACATGAAGAAGAGGGGACACATGTTGATGTAGAAGAGACATGAAGAAGAGGGGACACATGTTGATGTAGAAGAGGACATGAAGAAGAGGGGACACATGTTGATGTAGAAGAGACATGAAGAAGAGGGGACACATGTTGATGTAGAAGAGACATGAAGAAGAGGGGGACACATGTGATGTAGAAGAGACATGAAGAAGAGGGGGACACATGTTGATGTAGAAGAGACATGAAGAAGAGGGGACACATGTTGATGTAGAAGAGACATGAAGAAGAGGGGACACATGTTGATGTAGAAGAGACATGAAGAAGAGGGGACACATGTTGATGTAGAAGAGACATGAAGAAGAGGGGACACATGTTGATGTAGAAGAGACATGAAGAAGTGGGGACACATGTTGATGTAGAAGAGACATGAAGAAGAGGGGGACACATGTTGATGTAGAAGAGACATGAAGAAGAGGGGACACATGTTGATGTAGAAGAGACATGAGAAGTGGGGACACATGTTGATGTAGATTAGAGACATGGAGAAGAGAGGGACACATGTGATGTAGAGAAGGAGGGGACAACATGTTGATGTAGAAGAGGGGACACATGTTGATGTAGAAGAGACATGAAGAAGAGGGGGACACATGTTGATGTAGAAGAGGGGACACATGTTGATGTAGAAGAGACATGAAGAAGAGGGGACACATGTTGATGTAGAAGAGACGTGAAGAGAGAGGGAGCACATGTTGATGTAGAAGAGACATGAAGAAGAGGGGACACATGGTTGATGTAGAAGAGACATGAAGAAGGAGGGGACACATGTTGATGTAGAAGAGACAGTGAAGAAGAGGGGACACATGTTGATGTGAAGAGACATGAAAGAAGAGGGGACCATGTTGATGTAGAAGAGACATGGAGAAGAGGGGACACATGTTGATGTAGAAGAGACATGAAGAAGAGGGGACACATGTTGATGTAGAAGAGACATGGAGAAGAGGGGACACATGTGATGTAGAAGAGACAGTGAAGAAGAGGGGGACACATGTTGATGTAGAAGAGACATGAAGAAGAGGGGACACATGTTGATGTAGAAGAGACATGAAGAAGAGGGGACACATGTTTGATGTAGAAGAGACATGAGAAGAGGGGACACATGTTGATGTAGAAGAGACATGAAGAAGAGAGGACACATGTTGATGTAGAAGAGACATGGAAGAAGAGGGGAGCACATGTTGATGTAGAAAGAGACATGGAGAAGAGGGGAGACACATGTTGATGTAGAAAGAGACATGGAGAAGAGGGGACACATGTTGATGTAGAAGGAGACATGAAGAAGAGGGGGACACATGTTGATGTAGAAGAGACATGAAGAAGAGGGGACACATGTGATGTAGAAGAGACATGAAGGAAGAGGGGACACATGTTGATGTAGAAGAGACATGAAGGAAGAGGGGACACATGTTGATGTAGAAGAGACATGAAGAAGAGGGGGACACATGTTGATGTAGAAGAGACATGAAGAAGAGGGGACACATGTTGATGTAGAAGAGACATGAAGAAGAGGGGGACACATGTTGATGTAGAAGAGACATGAAGAAGAGGGGACACATGTTGATGTAGAAGAGACATGAAGAAGAGGGGACACATGTTGATGTAGAAGAGACATGAAGAAGAGGGGACACATGTTGATGTAGAAGAGACATGAAGAAGAGGGGACACATGTTGATGTAGAAGAGACATGAAGAAGAGGGGACACATGTTGATGTAGAAGAGACATGAAGAGAGGGGACACATGTTGATGTAGAAGAGACATGAAGAAGAGGGGACACATGTTGATGTAGAAGAGACATGAAGAAGAGGGGACACATGTTGATGTAGAAGAGACATGAAGATGTAGGGGACACATGTTGATGTAGAAGAGACATGAAGAAGAGGGGACACATGTTGATGTAGAAGAGACATGGAGAAGAGGGGACACATGTTGATGTAGAAGAGACATGGAGAAGAGGGGACACATGTTTGATGTAGAAGAGACATGGATGTAGAGGGGACACATGTTGATGTAGAAGAGACATGAAGAAGAGGGGACACATGTTGATGTAGAAGAGGGGACACATGTGATGTAGAAGAGACATGAGAAGAGGGGACACATGTTGATGTAGAAGAGACATGAAGAAGAGGGGACACATGTTGATGTAGAAGAGACATGAAGAAGAGGGGACACATGTTGAATGTAGAAGAGACATGAAGAAGAGGGGACACATGTTGATGTAGAAGAGGACCATGAGAAGAGGGGACACATGTTGATGTAGAAGAGACATGGAGAAGAGGGGACACATGTTGATGTAGAAGAGACATGAAGAAGAGGGGACACATGTTGATGTAGAAGAGACATGGAGAAGAGGGGACACATGTTGATGTAGAAGAGACGTGAAGAGAGGGGACACATGTTGATGTAGAAGAGACATGAAGAAGAGGGGACACATGTTGATGTAGAAGAGACATGAAGAAGAGGGGACACATGTTGATGTAGAAGAGACATGGAGAAAGAGGGGACACATGTGATGTAGAAGAGACATGAAGAAGAGGGACACATGTTGATGTAGAAGAGACATGGAGAAGAGGGGAGACATGTTGATGTAGAAGAGACATGGAGAAGAGGGGACACATGTTGATGTAGAAGAGACATGAAGAAGAGGGGACACATGTTGATGTAGAAGAGACATGGAGAAGAGGGGAGACATGTTGATGTAGAAGAGACATGGAGAAGAGGGGACACATGTTGATGTAGAAGAGACATGAAGAAGAGGGGACACATGTTGATGTAGAAGAGACATGAAGAAGAGGGGACACATGTTGATGTAGAAGAGACATGAGAAGAGGGGACACATGTTGATGTAGAAGAGGGGACACATGTTGATGTAGAAGAGGGGACACCTGTTGATGTAGAAGAGACATGAAGAAGAGGGGGGACACATGTTGATGTAGAAGAGACATGAAGAAGAGGGGAAACATGTTGATGTAGAAGAGACATGAAGAAGAGGGGACACATTGTTGATGTAGAAGAGACATGAAGAAGAGGGGACACATGTTGATGTAGAAGAGACATGAAGAAGAGGGGACACATGTTGATGTAGAAGAGACATGGAAGAAGAGGGGACACATGTTGATGTAGAAGAGACATGAAGAAGAGGGGACACATGTTGATGTAGAAGAGACATGGAGAAGAGGGGACACATGTTGATGTAGAAGAGACAGTGAAGAAGAGGGGACACATGTTGATGTAGAAGAGACATGAAGAAGAGGGGACACATGTTGATGTAGAAGAGACATGAAGAAGAGGGGACACATGTTGATGTAGAAGAGACATGAAGAAGTGGGGACACATGTTGATGTAGAAGAGACATGGAGAAGAGGGGACACATGTTGATGTAGAAGAGGGACACATGTTGATGTAGAAGAGGGGACACATGTTGATGTAGAAGAGACATGAAGAAGAGGGGACACATGTTGATGTAGAAGAGGGGACACATGTTGATGTAGAAGAGACATGAAGAAGAGGGGACACATGTTGATGTAGAAGAGACATGAAGAAGAGGGGACACATGTTGATGTAGAAGAGACATGAAGAAGAGGGGACACATGTTGATGTAGAAGAGACATGAAGAAGAGGGACACATGTTGATGTAGAAGAGACATGAAGAAGAGGGGACACATGTTGATGTAGAAGAGACATGAAGAAGAGGGGACACATGTTGATTGTAGAAGAGACATGGGAGAAGAGGGGGACACATGTTGATGTAGAAGAGACATGAAGAAGAGGGGACACATGTTGATGTAGAAGAGACATGGAGAAGAGGGGACACATGTTGATGTAGAAGAGACGTGAAGAAGAGGGGACACATGTTGATGTAGAAGAGACATGAAGAAGAGGGGACACATGTTGATGTAGAAGAGACATGAAGAAGAGGGGACACATGTTGATGTAGAGAGACATGGAGAAGAGGGGACACATGTTGATGTAGAAGAGACATGAAGAAGAGAGGACACATGTTGATGTAGAAGAGACATGGAGAAGAGGAGAGACATGTTGATGTAGAAGAGACATGAAGAAGAGGGGACACATGTTGATGTAGAAGAGACATGAAGAAGAGGGGACACATGTTGATGTAGAAGAGACATGAAGAAGAGGATTTTGCATAATAGGTGACCTTTAAAATCAAGATGTCATGAATTAGGATTACAGATTCACCATCATCGTCTGTGGATCAACAAGATGAGACGCTATGTTCATCTCGTAATCTGTCAGACTGACGCCCTCAACGCCGATCCTCCTCATCAGCTGTTCTGCCTGCAGAGAGAGAGACACACACACACACAACAACACCACACACACACACACACACACACACACACACACACACACACACACACACACAAGCACCACACACACACACACACACACACACACACACACACACACACACACACACACACACACACACACACCACACACACACACACACACCACACACACACACACAACACACACACACACACACACACACACGTACTTCTTATCTTATCGTATCTCTTGATCAATTATTGTTTTCTTATAGAGAACCGCAGTGACTCGTCCTAAAACCCGGAAGTAAGCTTCTCCCGGTTCCTTCGTCAAAACGCAATTTCTGCATAGGGTTTTGGAAAATAGCTGGAACTAAGGTCTGTGGTTGAGACACATTTAAGAGACGGATCACGTTTTGTTCAGCCGGATAATCTCCACATGTCTACCCTACTTTTATCATTTTCTAATCATAAATCTAGTCGCCAGAAGCTAAAGGAACTACAGCAGGGTCGCTGCTTCAACGTCAACTTAAGATCCTTATTCAAACATACAGATTCTAAATGGTACGAGTTGAAGTGTTTGAACAGTTTGCAGGAGGACTTGTTTTCAAGCAGAACAGAAACTAATTTAGAGGAGTGTTCACTGTTCGGCGTAATGACGTACAACGGCCTCAACTTCTGTAGTCCTATTCAGCCACTTGGTAACAGCCATCGTTTCTCAGACACGTCAACTCTTCAGAAATCACCAGCTGGTCTCTGCTGATGGATTTAATGTCGTAGATCAAAACGTGACCCGTCTCTTCAATGAGTCTCGACCACAGACCTGTTGTTTTCCTAAACCCTGGAGAGATCCCGTTGCTTTTTGTCGAAGGAACCGGAAGTGGTCAAATGCTGACTTACTTCTCTATTGTGCTCCTATTGTGTTATTCTATTTTGTTCTCTGTACAGCACTTTGGTCAACTGAGGTTGTTTTAAATGTGCTATATAAGTAAATAAAGATTGAGATTGAGAACATCCACCTGGTTGCAATTTACACATTATTTATCTAATATATCATATTCCAATTACTTGCATATAGACTCTGACTGCACTATTGTATTTCCTTGCAGGTTGTATCAGTTGTATTGTGTTGGAGGAGTCTGTGACCTCAGATTGTCATCGACATACCTACACTACCTAGCTATGTACGAATGACAATATAAGCCTTGAACTTGAGATCTAACAGAATATAAACGCCTGTGTTCCACTTGCCCTTTTCTTGGCTTGGCTCTTCTGTTTGGAGGTAGGGTCCATAGCGTCCATCGCCCATTTGATGCCGTAATATGTCACAGCGCCAAAGATGGTCAGCCTCAGAATCATGCCCAACACTTCATTTCTGGACAGAGGTCGCAGCAGGGCGTCCCGCGGGAGATCTTTCAGCAACATCTCTGCTGGGGGAGGTCAGTCCATCGGCTGGAGGGAGGGAACAGAGAGTACGTTCACTGAGAAGAACTACACCTGCACACACTCGTCTGTGTTGGATATGGTGTGTGTGTTACATGTGGTGATGCTATGAGGCAGTGCTTCTCAAACTGTGTTCAGTAGTGTGCCCCCTTTCAAACATTTTCTCAGCCAAGTCCTGAACGACCCCGGACATTTTTGACAGAAAAAGCCTATTTAAATAATTACAATAGAGTGATGTTCCTCAGCGTGTGATGTATTAACTCCTTCATGCATTACAACAAACTAAGGATATTTTTCGAAGGAGTTTTTTAATTGAATTAATATCTGTTTAACAAACCAATGAACAAAATTATATATTATTAAAAACTATAAATACAATACACAAATATAACATGTTTATATGAGGACCACCTTAGTGGGACTAGGAATATTTTATATACAATTGTATTTTCCATTTAACTTATTGTACTAAGATTATTTTTGTAATCATGCATGGTCTTTTTTTAATTAACCTTTTTTTTGTTTTACCTCAACTACCCCCTGCAGTACCCCAACGTACCCCTAGGGGTCCGCGTACCCCCATTTGAGAATCATTGCTATATGTGACGTGTGTTGTTTGCATTTCTCTTTTATCCTTTCGCCTCGATCTACTTCATCCTTTCTGTATAACTAATGCGTATTAGTGATGTATTGTGATTTTTAAAAGTATTATCATCTGGCCGGGGACAACAGCTGGAAATGAGCAATTGGATAAAGCTGCCCCATTTACTGTTCTTTGTGACAGTTGATCAATGGGGACTGTCCACGACACTATAAACAAATAAACTAAACTAAGAAGAATTCAGACGGACTCATAAACAAGAACGTAAGGTAGAGTACATAGCCATCAGGTTTGCAATGTGATTCTGTCTGGTCGTGTACCGACGCTCCGCCCGGGGAACTAGAATTCCATGTTGCTTGAATTGACAAATAACACAATAAAATGTCCTCCTGTATTAAAATGTCAATATTTCAGGTTAAAAATCAAATGTTGTCCTGAAATCAAATACGCATATGAATGGCGATGAGGAGATTGAACCAAATCATAAAACTCATTTTTCGAGATATGTCGAGAATGTTACATAAAACACAGACGCGGGTACATTAGCATGTGGCCTTCCACTTTGTGGCATGATGGGGGGAAACATTACGTTATCACATTTTTGGTACATACTAAAATGCTTTAAAAAGCTTTGTATATAGATGTAGTCATCCAACATGTCACAACATGTCACCTATTGTCCCAAAGAAGCCATATGCATCCTGTCTGTCTGCGAGTGTTAGTCTGTTTTTAGAAGCTCTGCTTTGTTTCTACTTTTCTTGTATTTTCTCACAACTCTTTACCTTTTATTGTACAATACTTTAACCTGCACTCACATCTGCACACTTATGTCATATATTTAACAATCCAAATATGTATATATGTCCATTCAAATGGTCCATGTTACTGTGATATCTTGTTTCAACAGTTACTATATCACTTTATTTTAAATGTTTGTATTATTTTAACACGTCTGAATTTCCCCACGGGGATAAATAATCTAATCTTATCTTATATGAAACAAGGCCTGTTGTTAGACTTAGGATGACGGGCAAAAAATGACATTTCATTATAACTTTATCACATTATTGGTAGATACTAAAATGCTTTAAAATAAAGCTTTTATAAACAATATTAATGATTGCATAAACAGTTCGAAATTGTCAAACCAGTTCTCCTTAGGTTTTGCCATGTTAAAAACAGTATGCAAATGTGGCCGGTTAGCTCAGTTGGTTAGAGCGTGGTGCTAATAAAGCCAAAGTCGCGAGTTCGATACCCGTACTGGCCAAGCATTGATTTAGAAGCGGTGGTTTGAGGAGACTTGCACTGGAAACTGGAGGGTTGCCGGTTCGAGTCCCGATGCGAACAACACTGCCGAATTGCTCAATTTAACACATGACTTAGCGCTTGCCGAATTAAAGAGTAATATGGGATGATAAAATAAGATGTACTTTATTAATCCCAATTCGGGAGAAGAAAACAAATGTTGCACCAGCATAACACAAAGCAAGGCGTTGCAAATAATAACAAATTAAAATAGTAGAAATAAACAATTCTAAAATAGAAACATCTCGAAATAGAAATAGAAACAAACCAGCATTAGAGAGTAAGAAAGATATACTGATGAGCGTTCAGATAACAAATCTATAAACTGACTGACAAATAAAAACACTATTGGAGGGCCATTATATGGTTGAAAAAAGTATTTTGAGGTATGGACTTTAATATATTTAAAGAAAAGTATTAAATGTTCACTTTTCTGAATGGCGGTTAGTCGCTGGTCTCCATGGTAATAAACGAGACCTTTAGTCAGAATCAGAAATAGGTTTATTGCGGAGTAGGTTTACATATAAGAGGAATTGGTGTATACAGTCAAAGCCATAACATAACAATGCTAAAAAACTATTTTACTATAAACTATAATAACTTTAAAATATATTAGCAATATTTACATGGATTACCAGAACAATAAAAGTTCAATCTAATAAAAATATGTGCAGTATTGTATAAGACGTTCGGGTATAAGAGGTAGCTTTGCAGCAGTTTGCAGTTACTGTCAAAATCCACTCATAAAGCTACATTACAGGTTATTTACACACCAAAACAAGCCAGTAGTTTACGATTAAGTAGAGATAGAGTTAGTGTTCATCCATGATTTACTACCAAGAAAAACATCCTTTTGATTCACCAGTTAGCATCTCTGAAGCTAACACAGCTGCACCTAGCAACGGTCAAACGGTCACTTTAGCCGTTTGGCATTTTGATTGAAACCCCAGGCTGAATAAAACACTTTACACACACTCTGTATGCTGTCTCACACACATTAACACTTAACTCGTAAGGGGAAAAAGACATTAATTCTACTCACTGAAGACGGGAATCAAATGCCAAAACACTGGCGTTAACGGTGCATCATGTTTAGTAACTCGGGTAGGAACAAACACTTTAGTTCCGGGATTTGTTCGTTCCACCTTTTCTTCCTCTCCGCCACAATTCAACAGCTTTAACATCTGATATAATAAAATACTGATCCCTGGTGTTCATAGCAAAGAATGAAAGGTACAAAATGGTGTCATGCAAACATTTGATTTTAAAATATTTAGGAGGTTTCAAACTGGTATTATTTCAACATATGAAAAGGTGTGCAATGTGATGCTTAGCAAACTCAAAACAAATATCAGGTCCAGACTTATGATACAGTTGTTTTCGTTAGTATTGGTTAAATATATTAGTTTAAAGGTGACCTATCATGCTATATTTAAATGATATAGTGTATGACCATACCTATATAAGGTATATTTATACATTTTATTTTTCAAAATACCAAACAGATCATTTTTTAGCCATGCCTCGTTTCGCTCATTTTTGCTTTATTCCAAACCTGCCTATGAAAATTCTGAGCAGCAGCTGACCACGCCCCCCTGCAGAAGAGCCGGCGAGAGTCACGTTACCATGCTTGCTGTGTTTACCAGTGTGGAATACACATGTCATCTCAGAGCAATGCATGTGTTCAAGCATATTATCAATTTGATCCAGAAACTGAAGCAGCGGAGGTTTTGGTGGAGGTGCAAACATCTCGGTTGCAGCAGGACGTTTCTGAATGGTTAGTTGACAAGCTGTTGTCCCTATTTATTTTTACTCTGTTTGTTACGATGCTTGCTACTTATTCCATTCATATTTTGGCTAATTAGCAAGAATGCAATGTGTACAGTTTGTAACTTAGAGTTTGTAACGCAAACACAGCGATACATATATATATTTATAAAGGGAGACATTCATATTTTCAGCATATATACAATGGCCTCATTGCGTTTAATAGTTTACAGTCCTTTTCTTCCAACATCGTGCAACAACCGTTGGAAAGTTCAATAACTTAGGGTGATAAAAAGTATAACTCCAACACTTCAGTTGTCAGCAATGTGTGTTTCATGTGTTTTAAAAGCTCAGTTATTGACTTCTTTCTAAAGGGGTACATGTGCAACTTGCGCCACGATGCCTTCTGAACCGGAGCATGTGCTGCATGGAGATACCACACGTAACATTAGCTTCACTAAGTTGTCTGTTTAGAGAATACATTTTTCACATGTCATTCAATATATGTTTATCACACTAGGTGTAAAGACGGATGCAGGAACTTGAGGACTCTAACCTGTGTGGTGGACCATCCTGGATTGGAGCCTGTGTGCCTAAATGTGTTGTCCCTGCAGAATGCATTGAATATTTACAGAGCTGAACACAGTTGGGGCAAATGAGCACTGAGTGGTTTGTTTGTTTTGACTGAAATTGTAAAACGAATGCTAATATTGTTCATGGAAATAAATACTGGTGTATATGGCTTTATGCAATCTTTCATTCTGTCATTGTACATGTACTATTATATACTACACAGCAATGGCATAACACACCCATGTGTATGACAAAAAAAGTCCACACACAACCTTATGCTTTTGAAATCAGAATATTCTTTACCCATCCCAACATGAATAATCACGACACATTTGATATAAACTCGGAACTTTATTGTCAAAATCAACGGTTATTTGAACCCATAAAAAACAGGAGCTTTGTGAGCTGGAGCTGGGGCTTCCTTGAACACAGGATCAGAGTGGTGATTCCAGCCTGCGTTGTCCTCTGATCCGTGAAATGTCTGTTAGGTTCAGACAGCAGCCAAATTGAACCGTGTGGCATACCCGGCGATGACCTCCTCCCTGTCAGGTTGCTCATAATGGTGCAGGGTCCACAAAGACTTGGTCGAAGATGAGGTCCATCAAGTTGGCCACGTAGCCTGTGCAATGTTAAAAAAAGCACAACAAAAAAAGTGGTTTAGATTAGTATATGCATGTCGTCAACAACAACATACCAGGGCTTTAGCTCCGTTTTACTCGTGGTGTATGTCCCCTCGCATACATACATACAGTGTTGTATCCTAACACACCCCCATTTATATTCATGTGCGCAAACAAGTAAACATACTGCAAAAAACGGCATGTCTCATTAGCTTAGCGTAGCTTAGCGTAGCTTAGCTTACAGATCGATGATATATGATCGTTCTTACAGACTACAATCACAAAAGCTTTTACATAACGCTGGAAAAAACGGCACTTACCTCCAGAAGATTACGTTTGTTATTGTAACTTACTCAATATGATTTTTTAGAGGATACAAAATACTAATACATAGGAGAATAAATACTTGTGTTATCGGCTAGGCTAGGCGTGGCTTTACAGCCTTCACACAGATCGCCATTACGGCAGTCTGAACATGTTCGCAAATGCCTGATAATTAAAATAAAAGACAAAGCAAAGACTGCGGAGCATGCTACATGCTACATGCTACATGCTAGATATAGCTTTATCAGGAAAAACACCGCTAAATAAAAACTTACAGCTTCAGAATTGGATGTGTCCTCACTGGCCTGGTCCCGGATGGTTGGTATTGATCCCGGGTGTAGCATTAGTTTGGAGGCATATCCGTGTTGGACTTGAGAGAAGTTCATAAACATGTCCGTGGTTTAACTGGCTTAGACATCCTGGCAATAGCAGGCAAACATACAGATGTGACTGGGGTAGCCTGCCGATAGCCTATATGCGAATGAGAGGTTTGGCAATGCACGTGGCCGTGGCTCATTCCCCTGATAGGTGGAGAGTTGACCAATAAGCGGAGTACGTCTTTGTGACGTAGAAAAGTGTCGGAATGTGGATCCATTTTTTTCAGATCCGTTGCAGCCCCTTTTTTAGAGATTTGGCGAAGGAGGAAAATAGAGAGGGTTGTGTTTTCTGACACTTGGTGAGTTCCCCGGAACACCGGGGACACATAATCATGTATAAAAGACGTACAAAGGTGCATTTTGCATGATAGGTGCCCTTTAAGTATAGTATCACCACTGAGTGATCCGAACTCACGACAGGGGAAGCAAACACAGACATCACAACACGTACCTTTACGGAGCTTTTACGGGAGATCGTCTCACCGTAGCTGTCAATCTGATCAAAAGACGTGTTCAATGGCATTAAAACTAGAGAAAACGCGGCTGAATCGGTTGATCCATAGGTTGATAATGTTTCTGTGGCTTTGAAATAATTATTTATAATCCATAATTCAATTTTTATGTAAAAATCGGAGAAAAAAAGTTAGCTCCTAATGGTAGCCACCAGAGTGTATGCAGCTTCCGGTTTTGGCCATGCGTCACTCTCACTCCTTATTTGTTCATGTGTTGGTGTGTGTAGAGCTTCCCCTCGATTCCA
Source organism: Harpagifer antarcticus (assembly GCA_902827135.1). Lineage (NCBI taxonomy): Eukaryota > Metazoa > Chordata > Actinopteri > Perciformes > Harpagiferidae > Harpagifer > Harpagifer antarcticus. Next base: position 26,457 of record CADEHL010001187.1, on the reverse strand, counting down.
TTGGCTCTAGCGGTTATAAAGATATGTCATTCGTCAAAATCGACCAAGGGGGGCCAGAGATATGGAAAATCCACCCAAATGACCCCAGAAGTGGGTTTATGTTGCTAAATATCTCTAAAAAGGTTAAATTTCACTTGTTTTGCATCAATGTTGATACAGGGTACTTATTATATGTTGTAGTTTGGCTTCCTAAAGCTTGAAACCTGAAAAACAGGCTCAGTGCTTAACAGGTTAAATATCAGGTCCAGACTTATGATACAGATGTTTTCTGTAGCCTTGGTTACATATAATTATTTAACCTTAACCAATGCTGATTTAATTCTAAGACTTGCTGCACGCATCTCTCTCAAATATAGTTAGTACAAATATTGAAACGCCTTTAAACAACAAAGTATTGAAGGGAAACTGAAGTGGAAGATAAAGAAAGATATACTCGTGTGCTTATTGAGTGATAAATGGACCTTTCTTATTCCTCTTCAAAGTGCAATCAGCCATTCACTGTTTCACACACATGCACACACCTGTGGCAGAGGAGGCAACCACACAAGGTGCAACCTGCTCATCAGGAGAAATGAACTTCACACACCCATCAGGAGATTTGCCTGAGAAAACTAAATCTGTCGTGGCTGTGTTCTGGCTCCACGACTTGGAGATGTCACGTATTATTCCTGTGGAAGTAAAACTAAAACAGAGCGTCACAAGGAACAAAGGACTTTCTGCCCTGCATGTCATCACATTCTCATAGACAAGTATAACGCTGGTGTGTTCTTGTAAAGAGAAACTCCAAAATACTAGTTATATGAAAGGGAAACTTAAGAGACAGCATGACGTAGTAGAAATACCAAGGAGTGCATGCAAACATACCAACAGATCCCTCCTCTGTTGCTCTCGCTGAGGTTTCTCCCATGTCCCCTTTAAACTGTGGGTTTTCTCTGGAAGTGTTTCCTTGTACGATGTGAGGGTCTAAGGACAGAGGGACTAAGAACAGAGGGTCTAAGGACAGAGGGTGTCGTATTGTCATTCTGATATTCTGAACAAACTGTGAAGTCCACTGAGACAAATGTAACATTTGTGATATTGGGCTATATAAATAAACATTGATTGATTGAAGATAAAGCAACACTTTCTCAGAATCAAGCAAAACTAAGAGTTTAACCCTGTAAATCCCAAATATAGAAAAACTTTTTTTTTTGACCTTTCAGATGTTTTTGTAGAAATGATGGAGTTGGAGCAGAAATTAAAGAGTTTTTACGTTTTGGTAAGTTTTTAGGGAAACGTTGTAATATTGCAACGTTGTGCTTATAGCAGAATTCCTGTATTTCTACTCACATTGTCTGAATACATATATTTAAAAACTAAGGGTTGATTTGCAGGATTGATTGCTTACTTAGCCCTATATCAGTAGCAGGAATAATAATCACACATCAGTCATATTTGTTATGAATAGTCATTTATTAAATATGAAAACAATGGTAGTCCCAAAAACAGTTCCTTTCGTCGGAAAAGCAAAGACGGACGTCACACTTGATGTATTGTGTGTTTGTGTACCCTTTACTGCAGTGTCTGCAGCGTCCTCTCTTGGTCTTCACTGGACAATGTGCCACTAGGTCCTTGCGTACATCCAGTGGAGGTTGTGATCTCTTGCAGGGTCTCTGAGGAGGGTCTCTTCTGAGCATTCAACGGGCTCCTTGATGTCACCGTCGCTGCTGGGCTCCCGTTGCCTGAAGATGGTCGTCGTGTTGGGTGTTTTCAGAGGAGATGTTCACCTGATTAGAACAGAGTCAATCAAGATACATGTCAAAACTATTACAGCGAAAATGCATTCTTACCAGGATGAGAGAGGATGCTAGATCGGCCTGAAACTGTCTCCTGCTCAGGATCTCCTGCTCCATCTTTAGAGCTTTGCACTCCCGCTTGTAGAGGAGCCAGGCGTTGATCACAGTAAGGACGATGGTGTGCCAGAAGATGTACACGTACCAGCGTCGGGACTTCATGGGGAACTTGTATTTGGCCGTAAACGAGTCCAACAAATCCACACCTCCTATGTACTTGTTGTACGTACCCACAATGTAAGGCCTGTCAACTTCTATGTAGGTGTTGTTGGCGTTGAATTCTCTGCACAGGGTGTGGTCCAGCAAAGGATGACACAAGTGTGGCCGCTCTGCTGCCGTTTGACAGCACAGATGTTGTGGTTGGTCTCCACTCGGATGTCAAAGCTTCCTCTCCCTTTTTTCTTCAAGCTCTTCTCCTCTTCAAGGTTCCAGTTGGGTAAGCGCACCTGCCTGGCTGTTCCCACATCATGAATCCCACGATCAAGGAGCTTCGCTACCAATGGGACACAGGTGAAGTAGTTGTCTGCGTAGATCTTGTAGTTCTGACCTGTACTTATTTGTGTTGGTTACCAAAGCCTGAATCATGTCTTCTGACACAAACTTCTGGAAGTACTCCAGTGGTTTGTGGAGGGAAATGACATCCTCTGTGGCGTTGCCTGGCCTGGGCATTCGGGGCTTTAATGTATTATATCCCTCAATAATATAATACATTAACCGTGCTTTACCTGAACCTCATCATGACACTAGAGAGGACGGCAGGGTTGTCATTTCCCGTGTTCAGTGAATGCAACAGAGGCAAGACACCAGAGAGAGAGAGAGCGCACCGGTGCCAGCAGGGACCGTGTTGTTAGCATCTGGTTAGCTAGCTGCACTAACGGACATAAGGAGCTGTTTGTTTCACAACAAGCTGGAGGAGAGTCCTCTCCTCTCAGACTGAGACACTCAGGTGAGCTAAAGGACTCTCTGAGGGTTTAGATAGTTCACTTTAGTCTAAGTTATCTCAGTGGGTCTCAAATGGTTTGGTCACGAATTATGTAAAAGATTATTTCCGCGGCACACCTTCATATGATCATTATCATTCTAAAGAAAACAAGAGCATAAAGGAAAAACAGTAATGAAATACTATATGGCAATAAAACAAGAATACAGTTTATAAGGAGAGTGATTTGTAAAATATCCATAAAGAAAAAGTAAATCTGTTTACAGTTCTGTTTCATCTGGGTGTTGAGAGAGGTATCCATAGATCTCTTAATGTTGCTCTCAAAGTGCACCAGATTGATGCTTTTAACTTCAATATTTAAAAAAAATCTTCCCGGGGAGCATGCCCCCGGACCCCCCTAAAGGATGTTTGGTCCACCCCCCACTTATAAAAATAGCACTTTACCCCTGCTATATGCTGTGAGCTGATTGTCGAGCCTTCATACACACTGTGTATTTGCGTGGGGAGTGTTGCAGTAGAGCATTCCACTGTAGCGCCCGGGACCTTAATGGGAAACCCTAAATGTTTGAGCCCAGCTACCCCACAGCACCCCCAAAAGAAAATGTCTTGTGCCGCCACTGTGGGCTATGCCCCGAATGTTTCCAGGTCCAGGAAAGGCCCCCGCCGCCACCTACTGTAGAGTGCCTCATCATGTCACCAAATCACCACTCGTGGAAGTATACAACCATGTTTAAACTCTCTTAAATTCAGCCATGTTTCACCCAAAATAATACAAAAATATGTGTATATCTTGTTTCCCCAGCAGGCTCCACTCCCTTCCTGCCTCTCTGACCCTATCACTGAGCTTAGTTTGTCTCCTTTGTTTCATAAATAATGCAACACTTTATTTAACTCCACAGTACCTACACTTTTCACTGTCACTTTGTCCCATTAAGATAAGATGATAAGTACCATATTGATCCTAATTTAGGCAATGTTTGTGTTGCAGCATCATAAACAGACATGGAATTGTACAATAACAATTAAAAGACAACAAATAAACAAGAAAGTAGAAAATATAGTGTGATTTTATTCCAAGAGAAACTATGGAGCAGAGACTTCTCTGCCAGCCAGAGGTGATTTGTTATACACACATAGAGTCATTTAATGTTCCACCTTTTCCCTGAGCAGGCACGTTGTATACACTCAGCCACTGGAGGGCACAGCGTGCACACCGATCATTTCAATATCAGCACCATGGACAGCATCCTATTTTATTTCTATTGAGATGTTTACATTTTGGAATGTTTATTTCTTTATGTTATTGTTTGTATGTTTTTTTATGATGCTGCAACGCAACACATTTCAAAATTGGGATCATAAAGTACTTCTTATCTTATCTTATCCACACTACTACAGCAGGTACAAGTAGGTGAAAATAGATGCAGACGCAGCAGAGTTGGGAAGTAGTGGAGTACAAATACTTTGTTACTGTACTTAAGAACATATTTCTGGTTTGTTCCTTTAGTCTGAATGTGTGTTTGGTGGCGTGATCATTATTCTTTAGAGTCATTGCGTGCCTATTGATTTGAACACGATCCGTGTATCCATCACTTCCTGGTCTTCTCTAAAGAAGAGGGACCAATGGAAACGTTGTCATGTTGCCGTTGTTCAGCATGGAAACATTCATTAGCTAACAATGACATTATTGTTCTATTGATATAAAGGGAGGTCAGGTACTCTTTAAAACAGCTGCTAGTTATGGGTACTTTTTACTGGAGTACATTTCAAAGCCTTTACTTTTACTTGAGTAAAGAAGTTTAGTCAGTACTTCTACTTTCACCAGAGTATCTTTGAACATGAGTATCTGTACTTCCACTTGAGTTAAAGATGTGTGTACTTTTGACATCTCTGAGAAGCAGTAGGACTAACACACTTTGGTTGGACACTTCGGCAGCGACCAGCAGGTGAACTGGCACCTCTTCAGCTCCCGGTCCATACTCTGGCCGTTTCTCAATGTCGAGGAGGCTTGCTTGGTAGCACATGTATGCTGGGCATTTAAACAGTCCTTCGGCGCCACTCGATGACGTAGTATGCTTGAAATAGTGGCTCTGGAGCAGCTTTACTCGACATTGAGAAACGGCCCCTGTGTGTCCGGGACTACAACCGGCGACCCTTCGGTTCCCAAGCCAAGTCCCAATAAATCAGAGCCCTAAAATATCTCATTGGGCAGTACGGGTATCGAACCCACAACCTTGGCGTTATTAGCACCACGCTCTAACCAACTGAGCTAACCGGACACATTTTCTAGTGTTTTTTTGACATAATTTCAAAAACAAGGAAAACTTGGTGTGACACTTTGGATGAATATATATTTTTGCAATTATTAAGAACTGTGAAATTTAAACTTTTCTTTAAATATATTAAAGTCCATACCTCAAAATACTTTTTTCACCCATATAATGGCTCTCCAATAGTGTTTTTATTTGTCAGTCAGTTTATAGATTTGTTATCTGAACGGTCATCAGTATATCTTTCCTACTCTCTAATGCTGGTTTGTTTCTATTTCTATTTTGAGATGTTTCTATTTTAGAATTGTTTATTTCTACTCTTTTAATTAGTAACTTGCTTTGTGTTATGCTGCTGGAATATATTTTTATAATACATTTAATTTTATCATTCCATATTACTCTTTAATTCGGCATGTCCCTCAAGCGCTATGTCAGGTGTTAAATTGAGCAATTCGGCAGTGTTGTGCACATCGGGACTCGAACCGGCAACCCTCCAGTTTCCAGCGCAAGACTCCTCAAACCACCGCTCCAAAATCTATGCTTGGCCAGTACGGGTATCGAACCCACAACCTCTGCGTCAACAGCACCACGCTCTAACCAACTGATGATTTTTTGACATATCTTCAAACACAAAGCACACTTGGTGGGACACTTGATGAATCAATAAGTACTGTCCTTCTGCTGATGTATCTGACGTCCAGCGCTCCGTCCGTCTTTTAACTTATTTTCCTTTCTCTCCCTTGATCCTCCTTAGCAACGGCCGTTATAGTCCTTGACAGCGGTCTGTACTACTGTATTAACCACGTGTCACATGTTCTGAATTGACCAATCAGAATCGAGTATACAACTAAGCCGTGTAATAATATTGTTTATAAGCTTATTTTAAAGCATTTCAATGTATGTTTGTACTCAAAATGTGAGTAAGCTCTCTGAAATGTCACTTTTTAAACCCATTATGCCACAAAGTGTAACACATTCAACATGTTTTAGGAAAAGCCACAAAAGTACCCAAGTCATAGCTCAAAGCTTCAGTGTTTGTGTTTCTCTCATTTCCAGTGCAGTCTGGATGAGTCCTCTTAACAGCGCCCTCAGAGATAAGGCTGTAACAAATGAGCTTCAAGTACAAGCAATGTATCACTCTTTGGTCAAAGGGATTGTTAATTGTCACAGATTGTGTGCTCAATTTGAAAATGCTGTTACAGATCGTTTCCAGACTGGTCTCAGTCTGATTTCATCAAATACGGAATAACACTGCTAAGAAGAAAAGTAAAGTATAGAAGTTTAAAAACATAATTAGCATCCTTTTACATCAGAGGATTTTAATGAACACACGGCTCTTGCATCAACCTGAATGCATTACCTCAAGCAAATATAAACAATTACACTTTTTAAATTCACCTTGCAGTCCATAGGAGTACATTCTGTCCCATTGTACCACACTTCTCTGTGAGCATAATTAACTAGACTTTAAACAATGTTCTGAAAAAATGATTGTCTGACTTCCTCTGTTGCCGTGCAGTTAAAAAACCTCCAAACCACCCAATTAGTCTACATTCCAAAAATCCCTCCCGCACAGTGCCAGTCTTCAGGGTCCAGCAAAGTTCAATCCGCCCTTGATGTGGGAAATGGCACACAGGCTGCTATTGCACACACCTTTGGCTGTGGAAATGCTTCATAAAAAGCGTTAATCCCCCTGTACTGCAGCAGCGTGTCCCAGGAGATAGCAGCCTGACAGCGCCATCCTGACGGCATGAAAGCACAGGATTGTGTATCTGCAAAGTGCAGCCGGGGCTCCCTCAGCCACTCGCACCTCGCCCAAACAACCACTCTCAACCACTCCATTCAGCTCCCACGGCCGTCAACTCCCCCGTTCCCTGGCTGTAAGGAAGCTCCGTACTCTCACGTGCCGAGGCTGGACAACACCGGCTGGCAGCTGATTGTTCTACTGCGAAAGATACACATAAATACCTGTTCATGGAAGATGATTGGTCAGTTAGTTGTACTGAAGTACTAGCCAGATTATACGATACGATACAATACGATACATAAAGATACGAAACAATACGACAGGGTAAAATAGAATATCATACAATAAATACACTACGATACAATACGATAAGATACATAAAGATACATCAGGATAAGACAGAATACTATATGATACACTATGATTTGAAACGTTACCATATCATGTGATACAATACAATAGAATGCAATACAATACGTTTTGATACATTACGATGTGATACAATAAAATAGAATACGTATGATATGATAAAATACATTAAAACACGATACAATAAATAACAACGCAACACGATACAATACATAACGATACAATGCGGTACGCAGCGGTGGAAGAAGAACCTGGATCGGTTCCTTTAGTAAAAGTAATAATATCACTGTCTCTGTTACAAGCGGAAGTTCGGCATTAAAATGTTCGTTGAGTAAAAGTATAAAACTATTAGTATTAATTATCCAACTATTCCACATGTGTCAAACTCAAGGCCCGGGGGCCAAATCAGGCCCTTGGTGGATTTGATTTCGGCCCGCAGGATAATTTCTAATTCCTATTAGATCTGGCCCTCCGGTATATTGCACGCACACCTTCACTCCATCCTGAGGGTCTCCTCCGCTCAGAGCCTGAGCCCAAACATTGATGAACTTGCACCCGAGATGAGACGCCAAGTATCTGAGCTAGCATCACAGAGCAGCACACTGAGTTTACAAGGATGCTTCCTTCTGTTTCACTTTCTCTCACGACAGCAGGGCATGTTTGGTTTTCTCTTTGAGGGAATAGTTTTGTTGAAGCTGCTGGTCTGTGGGAAAATGTAATCATAAGAAATGACTCTGGAGAAGCTGCAGATAGAGCCATAAGGAATGAATGCAACTAATCAGTTGCATTCATTCAAAGCTTAAATTATCGCCTCTAAAAACTACATTAAATAATCATTTAATGTAGTTTTTAGAGGCGATAATTTAAGCTTAGTTAGTTCCAGGTTTAATATGTGCAACAAGTTCATTTCAATAAGTTCTGCAATAAACATTGAACCAGTCCGGCCCTCGACTAGCACCCACTTTTTAATTTTGGCCCTCTGTGTATTTGAGTTTGACCCCCTTGAACTAGACAAAGCTACACCTGATGTATCTTAATCCATAATACGTTATAATTCATTAATCAATGTCATTTTTGTTGATAAAATATGAACCTGCAAAGTAGCTCATCTTGTCAAATAAATGTAGCGACTAAAAATTAGAATATTTTCTTCAAAATTGTAGAAAATGATATTACATGAAATATGACCTCAATATGAACTCAGAGATGTACTTATGTATACTACTTGGTTACGTTTCACTAAAGAAGACACCATATACTTGTCCCTGTGAGTACTGAAATGACTGCTTATGATTTGCCATTATTTCACGAGTGGCCGTTAAATATCTACCTTTCTACTGAAGCCGTTGTTGGCCACACACAGCAGGTAATTACCCCTCCATCGCCCAGAGAGATGTAATCTCTCACAGGATGAAGAATCACTCGGAAGTGGATTATTTATTTGCCCACTGAGCAACTAAAAGGATTTATAAAAAAACAAAACAGCACGCATATCCGCTCTGAACGTAAGTGGACTGTTTTATAAATGCATGTTGTGGTTGTTCACTCTTTTCTTATGAAAGCAAGAGATTGAATTGAGGCTAACAAATATGGTCCAACTATTTATTTAGTGCGCCCTTATAAAAGGTGAGACTAATGTTTTTACTTTTCTTTATAGATCAGCTGTGAGCTACAGAGCACTGCTTTGTCCTCCTGTATAGTAATAATAATAACAACGTTTTAATTTGTACAGCACACAGTATGCAGCTCAAAGTGCTTTAACAATCAAGCACACAACAAAAGAACACCAACACATCCATCCATCCATCTTCTCCCGCTTATCCGTGGTCGGGTCTCGGGGTAGCAGTTCCAGCAGAGAGCCCCAAACTTCCTTTTCCCTGGCGACATCAACCAGCTCTGACTGGGGATCCCAAGGCGCTCCCAGGCCAGCGAAGAGATATAATCCCTCCCCCTGGTCCTAGGTCTACCCCTTGGTCTCCTCCCAGCTGGACGTGCCTGGAACACCTCCGAGGCGCCCAGGTGGCATCCTAACTAGGTGCCCGAACCACCTCAACTGGCTCCTTTCGATGCGAAGGAGGAGCGGCTCAACTCCGAGTCCCTCCCGGATGACCGAACTTCTCACCTTATCCCTAAGGGAGACGCCAGCCACCCTGCGGAGAAAACCCATCTCGGCCGCTTGTATCCGCGATCTCGTTCTTTCGGTCACGACCCATCCTTCATGACCATAGGTGAGGGTAGGAACAGAAATGGCCCGGTAGACAGAGAGCTTTGCCTTCTGGCTCAGCTCCCTTTTCGTCACAACGGCCAACACATACGGTACAGAACATAAGACATTCCTTTAAAACATGCAGCATAGTGTTGATACTGTATCATTTCAAGAGACACAAGGCGGTCAAATAGGCAAGAGAATAAACACATAATCAAAAGTAATGAAGAACAGACTCAGAAAAGTGAGAAGACAGAAGACACACAGAATCACTATGGTATGAATAATAAAGACCAGTGGACCAATTCAAGGAGGACTTTGCTAATTAAAAATGATCCCAAAAGTTTTCAGCTTTAAAAACGTCCTCTGAGTTTGCCTCTCTAGCATCTCCTGGTTTCTAAAGTGTGGGACCTTAATGGATGAAAGCCGCTCTCCCAATTATATTTAAAAAGCCTGCTGTTGAGGAACGTTGGGCTCACACAGGGACGTAAAAGGACGTCTCCGAGGAAGAGAGTGCCATTAAGAGCTTTGTCTACCAGTATATAAGGATGAAAGGAATCTGGGAGATAATGCAGTGTAGCCACTCTGCTTCCTGGATGCAGAATGGCACCTATGAGCTGCCAACTGTTACATGATTCATGTCTGTTATGTTACAAATAAGCCTATCATTGTCACTTGGCATCAATACCAACAAACCAGAGGGATGAGCAGCAACAGATGCATGAAGGAAGTGATATCTGAGTGGAACTGGATCCAGCTCAACAATGGGGTTTCACATGGAGCTTCCTCGGGCGAATATGCGCTCTTTGTAAACTCTGAGGTACCTCAAGCAAGTCGACAACACATCGACATCGCCAGAGACAGATGATTACAGTGGGAGCTCCAGACTGACAGCTTTCTTTAGTTCCCTAACCCTCTGCATGGAAACAGAGACGCTAAGAAAAACACTTTCTAAACAGTATAATATTTCGTTTTCCCTTCCCCTCCATCGCCTGCGACAGGTGAGAAGTCTATGCATTCCCAATGGGGCATCTATTCATGCATAACGATTAGATTCCATACTTTATTTCTCACCTGTTTGTTTGTCGAATCACTGACGTGGAAATAAAACTGCTCTGAAATGTTTCATTACAGCAGAAGATGTTTTTTTAAAAGTGTTGTTGTTTGTTGTTGCAACTAAAGTTAGATAACTAGAGAATGCAATTCCTGAAGAAATTGCTAGTGGGAATGCTTTGTGCTGAAAAGCTGACGCTGAACTGCTATCCTGAAATGTAATGTGGAAGAAGAAAGTGAAGGATTTAGATCAGTGGTTCTCAACTGGTCAGGCCTCGGGACCCACTTTTTACTTGGTCAATACATCGCGACCCAACATTTTGAAGCACTCAAATCTATTCAACAAAAAACGTGCTGTAATATATACGCTTTTCAGCATACAATATTAATAAAAGTGAAGTACAGTGCATATATCCCTTATATCCCTTCACATAACTAAAGTATGCTTTTAAAAAAGGTTTAATGAGATGATGGAATCAAAGCTGAACTATATAAAAAGGCATGCATGCTGAAAACCCAACCCCAGCAGGGGGGTCTGGGGGGATTCTCCCCCTGGAGATTTTTATAAATACTAACATAAACTATGCATTCTGGTACACTCTGAGAAGAAAATAAATAAATCTATTACTACCCGACATATTAATAATATTTTATGCCATTGTTTGTTTTTCACTTTGTTCTGACATCTTGCTGTGAGAACAGTAAAGAAGAGATAGTCTGTGTGACTTACTTTAAATTGTGGGTTAGGGTAGATGGCTCCCATTGTTCTGTGACCTGTCAATCATCAAACCGGGGGTCATATTTCATTATGTGTTCATTTCTATCGGAAGTTGTACCCATGGATGTATAAAGAATAGTTCTACCGCAAAGTTATTCTCTGTGGGGACAATCTTGATTCTGATCAAAGGCCAGAAGACTCGAAAAAACATCAGCAAAGATATTTTATTGAGAAGATGATCACTATGTGACAGAAGTTTTCAAAACCATGTATGGTCTCCGGAACATCCAGTCAAACGCCGACTGCATGCACAGCGTTAGAAAATCGGCCCTTCAAAATAGAAGTTTGACTTTTCTCCCAAAAAAAATAAAATAATTCCAATTTTTTTTTTTTCAATTATTTTTTCTTCACTCACACATCCGCGACCCACTGGAAACGGGTCCGCGACCCACTTTTGGGTCGCGACCCACCAGTTGAGAACCACTGATTTAGATGATACATGAACACTGGGGGCTTGAATGTGTGATGAGAGAAGAACGTGAAAAGCAGCAGAACATTTGAACTGCAAACTTGGCGAATGATCTGTCGCTGAACAATGTTTAATATCTCTAAAAGTAAGATTTAAAAGTTGTTTAACACGAATAATGTCAGAAAGATTTGTAACATTTTAAAGTTGGAATGAGGTTTCTGAGTGAAAGTATGAATGAACAGTTAGCAGTTGAAGTCGCATGAAGATTTGTTGAAGTCTAAAGATTCCTCCATTGACTTCCATGTTAAAAATGATGCATTATGGGATGTATCTCTGGAATTATGAACGTTATGAATGAGAAAAATAATAGCCATCGATTCCCGACCGAGCTGAACGTTTTGATGTTTGAACGAAGTTTCTGCAATGTTCAATGCGGCAGAAGAGCGCCAAACTAACAATAAAGAATTTCGTGCGTAGCATAACAGATGGTGGGAATGCTGCGTCAGACATTGGGAACCCAACTGTCCAATGAAACTGAAGTTAACTTTATGAGAGACGTCTTCTTCATTCTGACCATTTTCAGACTGTACACTTTGTGCATTCCTCTGTATATGCACATCTACATTCATTGCTGCCTCTTTTAAAAAATCGACATGCTTACACATGCACTAAGATAAGATATTTAGCAGCAAGGCAAGGCAAGGCAAGGCAAGGCAAGGCAAGGCAAGGCAAGGCAAGGCAAGGCAAGGCAAGGCAAGGCAAGGCAAGGCAAGGCAAGGCAAGGCAAGGCAAGGCAAGGCAAGGCAAGGCAAGGCAAGGCAAGGCAAGGCAAGGCAAGGCAAGGCAAGGCAAGGCAAGGCAAGGCAAGGCAAGGCAAGGCAGGTTTATTTATACAGCACTTTTCAACACCAGGCAATTCAAGGTGCTTTACAAAAAATGAAAGACATTAAGAAAATGGCATTTAAAATCATTAAAAAGAAAAGCTAATAAAATAAACATTAAAATAAAAAATACATGGATAAAAGTTACAGTGCAGTTTAAGATGTAAATAGTTCAATTAAAAGAAGCGGCAAAAAGAAAAGTCTTCAGCCTGGATTTAAAAGTAGTCAGAGTTGCAGCGGACCTGCAGGTTTCTGGGAGTTTGTTCCAGATATTTGGAGCATAATAACTGAACGCTGCTTTACCATGTTTAGTTCTGACTCTGGGGACAGAAAGCTGACCAGTCCCTGAAGACCTGAGAGATCTGGATGGTTCATCATTTAGCAGTAGATCAGAAATGTATTTTGGGCCTAAACCATTCAAAGCTTTATAAACCAGCAGCAGTATTTTGAAATCTATTCTTTGACACACAGGAAGCCAGTGTAAAGACTTCAGAACAGGTTTTCACAGAAAACAAATAAAGATAACAATACATAAATAAAGTGATACAGTAACTGTTGAGACAAGATATCACGACAAAGGAAAGGGAACACCACAAGAAAGCATAAAAGGGCCTCTTTAAAATATATACTTAAAAATAGGTTTTTAAAATGTATATACGCTCATTTGTTGCAGTGTTTCTGTGCAACATTACACACCACAGCACATTCCTTGTATGTGTTAACCTTTTGGAAATAAACCTCATACTGACATCACAATACAAGCCGCGCAGGTTTCCCAGGGAGTAGCAAGTACAAGCCATGAGGCAAAAGTTTAACCATTTGTTCTCACCTTCATCACGTTAATGTGATATTTTGACCTTTGTCATATATTCTTCTTCATCTGTTTATGAGTCTACTGGACGTTATTCTTTTTTACACACGTGTTATATTGATGTCTCTTAATGTGTGTGTCTATGTATCAGCATGTATGTGTAATATATAAGTGGCTGTACAGGTGTCAGCAAAAACACGTGGGTTTGCTATCCTGGCTCCAAAATGGTGGAATGAGCTCCCCATTGACATCAGGACGGCAGAAAGCTTACACACCTTCCGGCGCAGACTGAGAACTTATCTCTTTCGACTCCACTTCGAGCCATAGAATTACTAACAAGGCACTTATATACTAATAAAGGACTGGCTTATCTAAAGCCAGCTGAGTAGCACTTGAAATGTTTGGCTCTATGATACCTGATGTACTTTATGATTCTGTTTTCTTCTGGGTTGTGTCTTCCTGGTCGAATGTACTTATTGTAAGTCGCTTTGGATAAAAGCGTCAGCTAAATGCAATGTAATGTAATGTGTATGTTTTTATATATATTGTAATCTTTGGGATGGTGAGAAACAGCACATCGATCTGTCTGTCTCCAACACACAGAGACATTGACGATCAAGTTGACCTTGACTTTTTGACTTGCAATGCTATCAATGTTATCCTTCAGACACTAAAAGGGTCATGCAACATGTTTTTCTGCCATTTAATTGTCTCTATGTCAGGTTGACTGAACAGCTTTTGTCTGTGGTTGTGTTCTTGTATTATAGTCCCTTTGTGTGCATGATTAACGGTAGAGTACAGTGAGTTCTCCTTCCACCACCATGAATTGCCACAGCAGCAGTGATTTGACAGCTTGAGATGATTCATTCAGAAATAAAATTCATAAACTTCCATTTCAATTCCCTCTTCAAGGTGTGATCTCTGCTCCCAGTCCCACCCCGGACTGACAGTATGATATATTCACTGGAAAGCCTCCTGTTCTGTTACTTTAGATGCGGTTAAAGAGATTACAATGTACTGTGTCGAAGAAGAAGTATCTCAGACTGGTCGGTTTAATGGAGCTGGAATCCAATTTACCGAAAAACCCAATGTAAGAGCGGAGCAATATTAAATGTTTGGTTGAAGAAAATCCTTTAATATCGATGCATGTATATTTCAGCAGGTGTAGTATGCACAACGTATTTTTTTAACCAACAGTGCATTGTGGTTCTTTGAATTAAGCCCTTAATGTAAAAATAATTGTGGTATTTGTAAGAGAAACTTCTGCAGCAATGGAGAGTTACGGCCCGTCCACACTACAGCTTCGACAGCTTCAAAAACGGTTTCCAACGCGTCTGCCCATTCACTTTGAATGGGGTGACGTCACTTTTCGCCGAACTGCATTGTGGGAAGCAGATCGGAGCTTTGCTGGCGTTTCAGGCTGCAAAAGTTGAGCAATGTTCAACTTTTGAAGCTTCAGAAGCTTTCGGTGGAAGCGTCAGCTAATCAAATCATATGCCAGTACAAGCTCTAGCCAATCAAACCGCTGCTTGTGTGTCAGGGGCGGGAGATTCATGTGATTGGTTGTTGGTCGAGCTTCAGACACGCCCAGCTCCAAGCTTTTTTTGAAGCTGTAGTGTGGACGGGCCGTTAAGACTCAGAGAGACACGAGGAGAGTTGGGGCTTTGATGTCAAACACGGACCTTTAATACAAGCATCGCCCGGAGAAATTCACATCACAAGTCACACAGCCAGAGATTCTGACTGCACTGGTGGGTTGCCATGTCAAATCTGACCAGTCTCTCTCTCGATAGACCATTTAACTAGTTTACAGAGAGTTAAACCCCATATTGGGGGATGGGGCGTAAACACCTGGAGACACTGAATCACTTATCTGACTCTTAGGCTCTGTGACCGAGAGTCAGAGACTTCCCATTCCTTAAGACAGATAACAGACTTAGGGTTGGTCGTAAACGTCAACACTGTAGTGCCGGGAGATATGGGAGTCGGAGGCGGTGCATCGAAGGTGCAAAAGGGTACTTTAATACGGAGCAGAAAGAGACATGTTGTCGGGTCGCAGCCCGGGTCGACAAGAGAACGAGAAGCAAGGAGGGCACACAATATATACAGTAAGCAACACATATGTCCGTGCGGAAACAATACCCCTAACTGTAGTTCCATGAGTGAATTATGTCACGTTATACAGTGGTCACTACACAAGCCCCCCCAGAATTCAACCATGGACACTATCCCTGTGTCCGGGAGGAAGCACCACAGGGGCCGAGGAGGGTGGGGCCGGGCCATGGAACGGGCCGTCGGAAGGGGGCCGCAGGAGAGGGCAGGGGCCCTAACGAGGGCGAGGGCATCCTCACCGGGGGTGGGAGACGGGCCGGAACGGGGCCGCAGTAGGCGTCGTAAGGGGGCCGCAGTGCTGCGACGTGGGGACGGCGTGAATATCCCGGTGGTCCCCAGCAGGGAGGAGCGCTGCCCGGCCGCAGGCGAGGGCACAACGGCAGCGGGCACAAAGTCCTCGGGGGGAAAGAGCCGGGTCCCCGGGGGGCAGGAGCAGCATCCCCCGGGAGGAAGGAGCCGTGGACAGGGGAGAGGCCAGACGGGGCGCCGTCCGGAGCCGCCGTCGAGGTGAACCGTGAGCCGCGGTAAGAGGAGAGGCCAGGCAGGGTCCCGGAGCGCGCCACCCACGGGCCGATGAAGGCATGGGGACGTCCAAAACCGCCGAGGCGAAGGAAGAGGCCAGACAGACTCCGGAGCGCGCCACCCACGGGCCGATGGCCGCATGGGCGACGTCCGAAACCGCCGAGGCGAAGGAAGAGGCCAGACAGGCTCCGGAGCGCGCCACCCACGAGCCGGTGGCAGCATGGGCGACGTCCGAAACCGTCGAGGCGAGACGAGGTCCAGGAGTGCACCACCCAGGCGTCGATGAACGTGAGTGGCGTCTGGAACCGCCGTCGAGGTGGTGAAAAAGGTGAGAGTGTCCACACGAGGCCGACCAGACATGGTCGAACCTCCTCTCAGGCACCAGAAAAAGCTCAAAAAGGGCCGTACTGTCCACGGTCAAAAACAGGTGGGCGAAATCGTGAGAGGATTCACACGAGGCCAACCAGACATGGTCAAACCTCCTCTCAGGCACCAGAAAAAAAAAAACTCAAAAAGGTCGATAGCCGTTAGCAGCTAGCCGTTAGCAGCTAGCCGTTAGCTGAGGCCGTTAGCTGGCAGCCGTCGGTAGCTGCTAGCCGTCGTTAGCCCCACGTGGATAGCTGCTAGTCGTCGCCAGCTAGCGCCGCTGGGACGCGCAGCCGCACGCCCCGAAGAAACAGCCCCATGAGGTAGCAATGGGGTTGCTGGTCGACCCAGCAGGTCGTGCATCGTCCCCCCCGATGCGGGAACGGCGAGCAACGTCTCCAGCCTTCTGCGGAGCACGCACCGAGCCTCAGTCCGCGTGCCGGTGGCAGCCACGGACGTCTCCAAAAAATCCCCGGCATTTCGAGAAAGGAACTCCAGTTCCTTTTGCCGTGTTCGGCTTCGTCCCGGAAACTTCTCAAGACGTGTCAGAGTCACCAGTGTAGTGCCGGGAGATATGGGAGTCGGAGGCGGTGCATCGAAGGTGCAAAAGGGTACTTTAATACGGAGCAGAAAGAGACATGTTGTCGGGTCGCAGCCCGGGTCGACAAGAGAACGAGAAGCAAGGAGGGCACACAATATATACAGTAAGCAACACATATGTCCGTGCGGAAACAATACCCCTAACTGTAGTTCCATGAGTGAATTATGTCACGTTATACAGTGGTCACTACAACACACAGAAAAGGTTAGACTCCTAGAAGTAAGACAAAATGAATCCCTAACAGTATTATTCCATTGTTATTCGTGTTTATGCTCAAAATGTAATTTAATATGCAGGGAAATACTCACATTGACTTTTCCCCCTGAAGTTAAATGAGAGGATCGATGTCACGCTCATATCTGTACCCTGAATATAAAGCCAGCACCAGCACATGATTAACCTAGCTTAACTGAAACCAGGAGGATACAGCTAGCCTTACAGCAGTGTTTCTCAAACTTTTTCATACCAAGGACCACTTAACCAATAAAAAAACACTCGCGGACCACCTAACTCCACAAATATCCCAAAACACATAATTTTTCTAGAACAGATTACAAATCGCCTGAAAATGGTACAAACAGGAGGCAGCATGTGTGACGAAGGTGTTGCGCTGGGCTATATCATGCAATCGAAAGTGAAACTTAAGCTTGCTCCATTGCGGAGATATTCCCGCGAGAGCGCGGAAAACTTAAATGAACTTATTTATTTAAAATGTGAAATGTTACTAATATACTCACGCACCACTAGGGGGCGCTCACGGACCACCAGTAGTCCGCGGACCACACTTTGAGAAGCACTGCCTTACAGTGTCTAAATGTAACAACATCTAACTACACACTGCATGTGACATAGTAAGGGTGGCAACATCTTAATCCTTTATTGAATCCAATGTTTTCTGACTGAAACAAACCCACAAACTGACAGACTGCGTCATCTTATTTCACACAATGTGGGTGACAAGAAACTCTAGACACCATAATGTATGTGAACATGCATTGAAAAGTGATCTCGTACTTAATAATGTAATTAATTGAAGAGGAATTTATTTCAATTCTATGCTTCAAAAACATATATTGTGAAATATTTCATGCTCTTACGTGATGTTTTATTGTCCTATTGTCTGCAATGGTGTCTTCACAGGTCTCACTAAAAAGTCTATTCGGAAGCTGCAGCTGATTCAGAACGCCGCTGCTCGAGTCCTCACTAACACTAAGAAAGTGGATCACATCACTCCTGTTCTGAAGTCTTTACACTGGCTTCCTGTGTGTCAAAGAATAGATTTCAAAATACTGCTGCTGGTTTATAAAGCTTTGAATGGTTTAGGCCCAAAATACATTTCTGATCTACTGCTAAATTATGAACCATCCAGATCTCTCAGGTCTTCAGGGACTGGTCAGCTTTCTGTCCCCAGAGTCAGAACTAAACATGGAGAAGCAGCGTTCAGTTATTATGCTCCAAATATCTGGAACAAACTCCCAGAAACCTGCAGGTCCGCTGCAACTCTGACTACTTTTAAATCCAGACTAAAGACTTTTCTTTTTGTCGCTGCTTTTAATTGAACTATTCACATCTTAGACTGCACTGTAACTTTTATCCATGTATTTTTTCTTTTAGTGTTTATCCATGTATTTCTTCTTTTAATGTTTATTTTATTAGCTTTTCTTTTTAATGACTGATTTTAAATGCCATTTTCTTAATGTCTTTCATTTGTTGTAAAGCACTTTGAATTGCCTTGTGTTGAAAAGTGCTCTATAAATAAACTTGCCTTGCCTTGCCTTGCCTATTGTCCTATTAGCACTGGTTATGAATGCCACGTTTAGACTGAAATAAGCAATTATTTTAACTGTTTGTTCTGCTTCGTATTTTCAGTGTTGTTTTATTTGCTAGTGCCAAAGACGCATTTCCAGTCTATGTACATTTAATGGACAATAAAGTCATCTGATCAGATAAGCTTCACTGATACAAACCAGTTTAAGGCTGCTGACAGGTAAGGTACGTTTATTTATATAACACATTGTCAGACACAGAGGCAATTCAAAGTGCTTTCCTCATCATTAACACTTAATAAGAAGACGACAGAAAGGAACACAATACATAAACATCATGGAATAACAGATTCATAAAAACCATGCATAAAAGAGATACAGAATAGTTTAAAAACAACATTGTAAATGCAGTCGGTGCTAAAACAAGTTCAAAGACTTCTGGGTAAGCAGCCGAAACAAGTAATGTTTTTAAACTCGACTTAAAATAGCTCATCGTTGGTGAAGACCTCAGGTTTTCTGGAAATGTGTTCCATTTTTGGGGAGGAGCTTGAACACTAAAAGCAGCTTCAGCGTGTATGGTTCGGAGCCGGGGTACAATGAGTAAACAGGTCCTCTTAGAAGAGCAACTAAGGCTAACCCTAACTCACCATCTGAGTCTAAGTCTAACTCTAACCCTAACTCTGACTCTAACTCTGACTCTAACTCTAACTCTGACTCTAACTCTAACCCTAACTCACCATCTAACTCTAACTCTAACTCTGACTCCTACTCTGACTTTAACTCTAACTCTGACTCTAACTCTGACTCCTACTCTGACTTTAACTCTGACTCTAACTCTGACTCTAACCCTAACTCTGACTCTAACTCTGACTCCTACTCTGACTTTAACTCTGACTCTAACTCTGACTCTAACCCTAACTCTGACTCTAACTCTGACTCTAACCCTATCTCACCATCTAACTCTGACTCTAACTCTGACTCTAACTCTGACTCTAACTCTGACTTTAACTCTGACTCTAACTCTGACTCTAACCCTAACTCACCATCTAACTCTGAGTCTAACTCTAACTCTGACTCTAACTCTGACTCTAACTCTGACTCTGACTCTAACCCTAACTCACCATCTAACTCTAACTCTGACTCTAACTCTGACTCTAACTCTGACTCTAACTCTGACTCTAACAAGGAACCACAGCAGTTCCAGAAATCTGCCATATCTACGTTCTCACAACTCACCTGGAAAGCCTGAAAAGCCTTTATAATCCCCGCCTGGCTTGACGCTTTCTGAACCATGGAGATGCAATTGAAGCCAACAGCGTCTACTCCTCAGGTTGTTTCTAATAAGAAAAGCCCCAGGGGTGTCATATGAAGGGGGGGGGGGGGGGGGTGTGTTTGTGTGGCTTGCACACTCTGACAAGTAGGACGTTTAAGTTCAGAGCGTGTGAGACTTGTCCCGTCGAGTGAAAACAATTGGCCAGTTCCAGCTCCCATTCATCAAAGTGACAGCACTTGGTCACGTGGAAATGAATGAATAAATGAAGGAGAATGCATTCAGTGTGCAGATGAAGTGGAGAGACTGTCAGTGTGTGTACCACTCAGCCCTCGTTGGAAAAATGACATCCCCTACGACTGAAATGCTCCTCACATATGGATATCTCTCCTCTCCACAACAACATCTAATATTTACACCCCTCTTATCTTCTTATATTGTGCGAGTGGAAGAACAATTCAATTTATGACTTTTTTTTAACAAAGTTTTGATTAACATTTTATACAATAAGACACATGGACAGTTACAGACATACAGAAGGGCACTTCTCAAAGTCAAATTACACTGAGGTACAGGTGCAAAAACAAACACACTACCCTTCATACAAAGACACATCTTACATACATTTCAAAATTGAATGACATTTCCAGCCCCTTTGTTTGCATTCATTGGGGTGGCTGTGGCTCAGTGGATAGAGTGCTGGACTTTGAATCAGGGGGTAGCAAGTTCGAGTCCCACTGCAGTCAGCATGTCGTTGTGTCCCTGGGACACTTCACCCCAAATTGCTCCTGTGGGAATTGTCCACAGTATTGAAAAAGAGTCTAACAAATGACATGTAATGTAATTCGAGGCAGTTTCATGGTACGGTATGGAGGTTTGCACACTTCAGTATCCTCATCATCTGCTAGCTCCTACCTTCCACAAACAGATTCTAAATCTTGTCAAAAACGTCTTGCTTCCCTTTTAGTATGTTATATGACTTTCAATTGTAATCACTTTTAGACTTAAATATGCCATTTCTTTTGAATGTGAACTGATTGTTGTGCAAAATGGCATCCCCTATGACTCCTCACAGATATATCTCTCCTCTCCGCCACACTATGCATCACATACAAATGATTTCTGACAGTGGAAGCAACATCTAATATTTCCAATCCCCCCTTTTCACCCCTTCTTATCTTCTTATATTGTGCTGCTGTCATGGTTTGCCTGTGGCTGGGAAAAACAAGAGCAGTTGACCTCGGAGAAGTCGAGCATATCAACGTCCATTTTCTTGCCTTTGACTGTGAGAAGCAGAATATTTGTATGCGCCCCGTGTGGATACAGAATCGTGTGCTTCACCCCTCACTACCCTGCTCTTGAGCTATGACCTGCCACAAATTCATTATTGATCATCGCTTTCGGTTGCCACTGAGCTGCCTCGGTTATCTATAGACATCCACGCCAGCCTACAAGTCTCCTTCTATGTACAAGAAAAATAGGACTGTCTTTGATAAGCAGGCAGTGTGTGCTGCTGAGGTTGTACTGTAAGACACATCGAGGTCATCTCACTGGATCCTTTGCCTCTTTAATCTTTAGACCGCAGAAAGTTGCTCTTGACAATCCAATAACGCTATTTGAAAAAGCTGCTGTATGCATTGCAACTTTCTATTTCAATATTTATGGTTCTTATTTCAATATAGACATAGAAAATATGATATAAATAGTATGTGATTTAGCTTTCTTGCAAGATAAGATCGTTGCTAAATGTTACATATGAAGCTAGACCAAGGTGATTAGCATAGCATAGCATCCGCCTCCCAACACCATTACATCCCACTATTTAACACGTTATATCTCATAACTGAAACATGTCAAATTAAAACAGTAAGTTCTTGTGACTTTAAGGTTATCTGTTGCTTCCTGTCTTTGCGCTATAAGCTAACTAACTAAGCTAAGTTGCTGTAAATGTGATGCAACTATAGTTGGTGTATTTAGATTGTTCTGTATGGTAAACATTGTATGAAAAATATCAGTAAGCTTGCAAAGAGTGAGATAAGGAGATCAATAGTAAGTTCATGCTCCAAAGATACCTTGACCACCAGAGTTTGGGTGTAACGCGTTACAAAGTAATAATATTACTTTTGTCGGTAACGGAGTAGTGTAATGCGATAACTTTCGAGGCGAATGCTAATCAATCAATGGGGGCCGCCGAACGAAAAAGGACGTCCCATTGCTCTTAAAACTCATTTCCCTGCTTCTCGTGGTTTCCTTGCGTCTCTCCATGCTTCCTGGTGGGAGGGACTAGTCGCAGGGGAACGACGCAAGTGAGGGACGCAAGGAATCCATTTAACCGAAGTGAGAAGGACCCATTGTCTTTTCATCTGTAAACTCCCTCAACGGGGCCGCTCAGGGGTGAACAGTTCAATGTCCTGCTTCATTGTAGGAATTCTGCCATGTCTCTACCACTTTAGTTTGACCATCTCTGTTTGGCCTAATAAGTTATGGAATACTAAATAAATAAGTAGCTTAGATACCTTACCGTTACTGCGCTCATAAAGAATGATAAGAATAAGAATAATGCGTCTTGAACTGGTTTAATTAATTAGTGGCTTTACGTTTCACAGACTGTTAGCTTGTTGTGGCTGGTAGCCTATTTCATTAAAGAGCATATAAAAAGAAAGACTTGTGTTATGTCTTCCTTAATGCATTAGTAATTGGGGGTGCAAGTGGAGTCTCGCAGAGGCAAAACTGTGGCGCGCTTACACTGTAGGTGCGCCGCGGTCTGCGTGATCTGCGAGGGGCGGGCCGGCCCTGGGAGTAAAGGAGTAAAGTAACAAGTAACGAGTAACGATGTAGTGTAATATATTACTTTTTTTTAAAGTAATATGTAATATATTACTTTTTTTTAGTAACAACCCCATCTCTGTTGACCACAAAGGGCTTAGCATAGCCTAGCATAGCATCCACCTCCCACCTCCTCTTAAGCTACAACGTTAGCATGTTATATCTCATGTTGTTGTGTATAATAAAAACATTGAGTTGTGTTATTGTGTGCTGTTCTATTAAAGTCCTGCAGTTTCCCATTGTTTTCCATCTCTCAGGAAGGCTTAGCATAATGACATGATATTTTATTGATCTTATCATCTAACTCTTGATGAGAAAAAAAGTAATGATATACAGTACGTCAAACTATTCCTTATAATAAATTCTGTAAGTCTGCATGAAGTTTTGCGACAGTCCTGAGAGCATTTCATCTGCATCATTTGTCATTCAGAGCCACTTTAGATGCATCACTGAGTTCTCCCTTTGTACGGGACACCTTGGATCAATCCATCATCACACGAACACAATTTAACAGCGCAGGCAACTTCGCTTTTAGTTTTTGAGGATGAAAAGCTTTTATTTTCCTCATGAGCTGTGGCGTATTGTTCTGAGAGTGACACCTTTATCATAAATTACGTACAGGAGGCATGATGGCGTCAAACTTCAGCCCGGGGTAGGCAGTGGGTGGCGAGTCTTATGTTGCTTGGCTGCACCACGAGACATATTGATTAACACTCATGTTTCTTTTGAATCAATCTCCATCACCCATTGGCCATTTTCTCCATTATAATTCATGTGGGAGGACAGATGATGGAGATGGCTGAGTGTTTTCTCTCCTATCTGCAGAGGTGAGAAGTAGTGGAGTACAAATACTTCGTTACTGTACTTAGTACATGTTACTGGTATCAGTACTTTACTCCACTGCTTATTTTTCTGACGACTTTTTACTTTGACTTCTTACATGTTGAACCCAAATACCTGTACGTTCTACTTCTTACATGTTGAACCCAAATACCTGTACTTTCTACTTCTTACTTTTTGAACTCAAATACCTGTACTTTCTACTTCTTACATGTTGAACACAAATACCTGTACTTTCTACTTCTTACATGTTGAACACAAATACCTGTACTTTCTACTTCTTACATGTTGAACACAAATACCTGTACTTTCTACTTCTTACTTTTTGAACTCAAATACTTATACTTTCTACTTCTTACATGTTGAACTCAAATACCTGTACTTTCTACTTCTTACATGTTGAGCCCAAATACATGTACTTTCTACTTCTTACATGTTGAACTCAAATACCTGTACTTTCTACTTCTTACATGTTGAACTCAAATACCTGTACTTTCTACTTCTTACATGTTGAACACAAATACATGTACTTTCTACTTCTTACATGTTGAACACAAATACCTGTACTTTCTACTTCTTACATGTTGAACACAAATACCTGTACTTTCTACTTCTTACATTTTGAATTCAAATACCCGTACTTTCTACTTCTTACATGTTGAACCCAAATACCTGTACTTTCTACTTCTTACATGTTGAACTCAAATACCTGTACTTTCTACTTCTTACATGTTGAACTCAAATACCTGTACTTTCTACTTCTTACATGTTGAACCCAAATACCCGTACTTTCTACTTCTTACATGTTGAACTCAAATACCTGTACTTTCTACTTCTTACATGTTGAACACAAATACCTGTACTTTCTACTTCTCACATGTTGAACCCAAATACCTGTACTTTCTACTTCTCACATGTTGAACTCAAATACCTGTACTTTCTACTTCTTACATGTTGAACTCAAATACCTGTACTTTCTACTTCTTACATGTTGAACCCAAATACCTGTACTTTCTACTTCTCTCATTTCCCAAACAGCTGGTTCCTTTAGTCTGAATGTGTGTTTGGTGGCGTGATCATTATTCTTTAGCGTCATTGCGTGCCTATTGATTTGAACACGATCCGTGTATCCATCATTTCCTGGTCTTCTCTAAAGAAGAGGGACCAATGGAAACGTTGTCATGTTGCCGTTGTTCAGCATGGAAACATTCATTAGCTAACAATGACATTATTGTTCTATTAATATAAAGGGAGGTCAGGTACTCTTTAAAGCAGCTGCTAGTTATGGGTACTTTTTACTGAAGTACATTTCAAAGCCTCTTTACTTTCACTTGAGTAAAGAAGTTTAGTCAGTACTTCTACTTTCACCAGAGTATTTTTAAACACGAGTATCTGTACTTCTACCTGAGTAAAGGATGTGTGTACTTTTGCCATCTCTGGTTATCTGTGGCACTGCAGAGGAGATTTAGCATTGTTTCCATCACACCAGGATTGGCTAATGGAGGGAGGCACATCACTGTCACATCCTCCCCCATCTCCCCCCCGTCCTCCATCATCCTCCCTGACTGCAACCCCCCGGGGATCCAGAGACAACATTTACTTTAGCTGATTAAAAACCCTGCCAAAATACCACCTTGGGTTCACACCAGACACCCTCTTGACAGGTGATGTATGCCTTTGTCTATACATATATATAACCACACATATTGGACGTGCTACAATTGTATTGAAAGAAGGAATTCCACTTTGACGAGCCTGTCTCTGTGAACTATAAACGACTCGGTTTTTCACGCTCCATGCATCAAGTCCATCCTGAGGCGATTAATACAACATTTTCAGTGTCAATCAGAGGTCCAAAAAACAATGACTATCCCTCTATATTTCTTCATTTAAGCCGTGACAGGAAATGAACTCCATATAACGCCCAATGGGAGACATTCCTCACTGTGACAGCCACCACACACGGCATGTTTATCCTCTGACACAGTCTTACTTTAGATTGTTCCACAATAAGCTGATAAGTTGTTGGATGGAGGCTCGTTGTGCAGCGGATCTCGTTCGGTTGGTGTCAGACAGATTTATTTCTCCCCGCAGCCCCGGAGCTCGGTCAGTTTTCGGATCAGCCCGAACCCCCCTGGAGCTCTCGCCAATCTATCAAGTCCATCAGTGTTTCACGCTGCCTGGGGGACGCTGGATGGCAGCTCGAATGAGTTTCCTCTTCCTCATCCTCTTCCTCACCCTGCCATCACCTCCCTGTCTGAGACACAGAGGCCTGCAGATGTGATTTGTTCTCCTGAGGTAGATTTCAGGATGTTTTTCTCACTGACATGTTGAGTAAAGCTCAGGAAAGGAAGCAGCACTCAGATATGTTTTATTCAGTCAAAGCAGTAAAACTAAATTGTACAAATACTCTGTAACAAGTGAAAGTACTGCAATTAAAATCTGAATGAAGTAAAAGTACAAGAGTAATGTCATCCAAATATACTTAAGTACAGAAAGTAAAATAACTTGTTACGCTGGCTGGCAGCCCGAATGAGCTTCCTCATCCTCTTCCTCATCCTCTTCCTGTTCCTCTTCCTCATCCTCTTCCCCATCCTCTTCCTGTTCCTCATCCTCTTCCTCATCCTCTTCCTGTTCCTCTTCCTCATCCTCTTCCTCTTCCTCATCATCATCTTCCTGTTCCTCATCCTCATCCCCATCCTCTTCCTCTTCCTGTTCCTCATCCTCTTCCTCATCCTCTTCCTGTTCCTCTTCCTCATCCTCTTCCTGTTCCTGTTCCTCTTCCTCTTCCTGTTCCTCATCCTCTTCATCATACTCTTCCCCATCCTCTTCCTCATCCTCTTCCTGTTCCTCTTCCT
>CADEHL010001186.1:318770-438548 GCA_902827135.1 Harpagifer antarcticus | reverse complement strand
CTCTCTCTCTCTCTCTCTCTCTCTCTCTCTCTCTCTCTCTCTCTCTCTCTCTCTCTCTATTCATTCCACTTTATTTCATCTGCAGGAAAGGAAAGTGTAACGTGAGATACACATCGGGTTTCTTGCTTTATCATCCGAGTTACAACATTCTAGAATTTATCCTAAGTGTCTTTTTTCCATCTATTTTAATATCTAATCATCTAATTCTCTAATTATCTTAAGTTAATGCATTCTCACACTTTTCTCACACGCATTAACTGTATTTTATTTTTGTATTTGTATTATTTAAAATTATTCACCCTAATTGCTAAATTCATGGGATTTTTGCTAAAGTTTTTATTTATTACTATTTATTTTAAACTACCTATCTCAACTTTTTGTTCATAAGTTTAATTTATTTTTAAGATTTTAATTAATTTCTCAAATCATAATTTAAAAAATCTAAAATTGTTTGCATTATTTTAAATATTATTATTTATTTGGCTGAATAAATTATCTAAATTAAACTTTTTCTGGGGATTATTTTTGCATAACTTTATTTATTTATACTAATTTTAACAATCCGTTCTAATCGCAACATTCAGGTTTTTGCAGAAGTGTTTTCCCTTTTTATTCAAAGTGAAACCCTCTATCAGGAAGCTGCTGCTCGAGTCCTCACTGACACTAAGAAAGTGGATCAGTCCGGCTCTGAAGTACACTGGCTTCCTGTGTGTCAAAGAGGTGTTTCATAACAGATCCCATTGCTCGCTGTTCCCTTCAGGCCTGGCTCTGATGGACGCCAGCGAGGCGATGAAGGAGCTCGGCGAGGTGAAGGACGCTCTGGATATCGAGGTCAACAGAACTTCATCGACCCGCTGCAGAACCTCTACGACAAGGACCTCAGGAGATCCGGTGCAAAGATAAACTATTAAATGTAGACTACAAACGGCAAGGTCTCATGTGAGGAACAGATCGATCTGAATTCAATTGTATTTTACTGGAATGTATTTACGGTCTAATCTATTTAATCTACTTAATCAAGAAGGTTAAGCGTCTTTGAGCATTAGGAAAAGCACTATAGAATTCAATGTATTATTATTTAATAATCTTGACTTTATTTTCATTTTTTTGTGTAAAAGAAAAATCCAATTTATTGTATTCATATTTTTAATGTAGTTTTTTTCCATTTTATATTTAATTATCATATTTAATTATTTGTGACTTTTATCTATTTTTAATTGTATTTTATGGCAGCTAATTAGCCTTTGCATTTAAT
The DNA here is from genome assembly GCA_902827135.1 of Harpagifer antarcticus. Taxonomy (NCBI): domain Eukaryota; kingdom Metazoa; phylum Chordata; class Actinopteri; order Perciformes; family Harpagiferidae; genus Harpagifer; species Harpagifer antarcticus. The sequence continues at coordinate 437,293 of CADEHL010001186.1, read as the reverse complement.
CCTTTTTTATCTGTATTTAACGACTTAATTATATATTTATTTTTATTTGAAAACAAGCTTTCAAATTACGAGATTATTATTATTAAAAAATAATAATAATGAAACCAGTAAGGACGAAAACAATGAAGGAGCAGCCTCCTCCATGTGTCCCTCTCTTCCCCTGCGTGTCCCGCAGCACCACCTGAAGAAGATGGAGGGCCGCCGCCTGGACTTCGACTATAAGAAGAAGCGTCAGGGGAAGGTTCAGGACGAGGAGATCAAACAGGCGCTGGAGAAGTTCGACGAGAGCAAAGAGATCGCCGAGCAGAGCATGTTCAACCTGCTGGAGAGCGACGTGAGGATAGATCAATTAGCATACCAATCAACCTGCCAATTAACATCACGGTTAACCAATCAGGTGTCTAGCTCTGTCCCACGAGACGGAAAACAGCATTTGCTCACCTTTGAGTTGTGTGTGTGTTGTGTGTGTGTGTGTGTGTGTGTGTGTAGATAGAGCAGGTGAGTCAGCTGGCAGCGTTGGTTCGGCTCAGCTGGGAGTTCCACAGTCGTTCTGCACAGATCCTGCAGCAGCTCTCCAGCAAGATGGAGGACAGGTAACGCCGTCGCTGATTTATTCATTCAAGCATTTATTTTTGTATTTCCAGAATTCTAGAGATTGTTTTGCAGTTTTTAATTCATTAATTTCTATCTGCAAACATGCCGGGGCTTCTTTTGCATGACTGCACCTTAATTGCAGAGTTTTAGGAATTCTTGCTTTGATTTTATTTTATAGGAAACTATTTTAATTAATGAATTTATTAATCCTAATTGTTGTAATTTTTTATTAACTGCAGAGTTTTGACCAATTAATCAATTTAAATTCCCGATGTGTGTCCCTCCAGGATAAAGCAAGTTTCCACCAAACCGAGGAAGGAGTACATTCCCAAACCCCGGACGACTCTGGAGCTGCTGCCGCCCACAGAGAGCCTCAAGGGGGGATAAACTCTGCCAAATCCCCCGGGAGATCACCAGGTAACGAACAATGTCACGGTCACATGACTTCAACGTCACCACCGCTAAGCTAAAGGCGGCTAATGTTGGGCTATAAAGGAACTGTAGCACGGTCACATGACTTCACGTCACCACCGCTAAGCTAAAGGTGGCTAATGTTGGGCTATAAAGGAACTACAGCACGGTCACATGACTTCACGTCACCACCGCTAAGCTAAAGGTGGCTAATGTTGGGCTATAAAGGAACTACAGCATGGTCACATGACTTCACGTCACCACCGCTAAGCTAAAGTCGGCTAATGTTGGGCTATAAAGGAAGTACAGCACGGTCACATGACTTCACGTCACCACCGCTAAGCTAAAGGTGGCTAATGTTGGGCTATAAGGAACTACAGCACGGTCATATGACTTCACATCACCACCGCTAAGCTAAAGGTGGCTAATGTTGGGCTATAAAGGAACTACAGCACGGTCATATGACTTCACATCACCACCGCTAAGCTAAAGGCGGCTAATGTTGGGCTATAAAGGAACTACAGCACGGTCACATGACTTCTTGTCACCACTGCTAAGCTAAAGGTGGCTAATGTTGGGCTTTAAAGGAACTACAGCACGGTCACATGACTTCACGTCACCACCGCTAAGCTAAAGGCGGCTAATGTTGGGCTATAAAGGAACTACAGCATGGTCACATGACTTCACGTCACCACCGCTAAGCTAAAGGTGGCTAATGTTGGGCTATAAAGGAACTACAGCACGGTCATATGACTTCACATCACCACCGCTAAGCTAAAGGCGGCTAATGTTGGGCTATAAAGGAACTACAGCACGGTCACATGACTTCTTGTCACCACTGCTAAGCTAAAGGTGGCTAATGTTGGGCTTTAAAGGAACTACAGCACGGTCACATGACTTCACGTCACCACCGCTAAGCTAAAGGCGGCTAATGTTGGGCTATAAAGGAACTACAGCATGGTCACATGACTTCACGTCACCACCGCTAAGCTAAAGGTGGCTAATGTTGGGCTATAAAGGAACTACAGCACGGTCACATGACTTCACGTCACCACCGCTAAGCTAAAGGTGGCTAATGTTGGGCTATAAAGGAACTACAGCATGGTCACATGACTTCACGTCACCACCGCTAAGCTAAAGGCGGCTAATGTTGGGCTATAAAGGAACTACAGCACGGTCACATGACTTCTTGTCACCACCGCTAAGCTAAAGGTGGCTAATGTTGGGCTATAAAGGAACTACAGCATGGTCACATGACTTCACGTCACCACCGCTAAGCTAAAGGTGGCTAATGTTGGGCTATAAAGGAACTACAGCATGGTCACATGACTTCACGTCACCACCGCTAAGCTAAAGGCGGCTAATGTTGGGCTATAAAGGAACTACAGCACGGTCACATGACTTCTTGTCACCACCGCTAAGCTAAAGGTGGCTAATGTTGGGCTATAAAGGAACTACAGCACGGTCACATGACTTCACGTCACCACCGCTAAGCTAAAGGTGGCTAATGTTGGGCTATAAAGGAACTACAGCATGGTCACATGACTTCACGTCACCACCGCTAAGCTAAAGGCGGCTAATGTTGGCTTTGATGACCTTTAATCGTCTCATAGACACTCGTTAGGGAGTGCTGTTTTTAAATCCACCAGTGTGTTATTTACTGATCAAATCTCTCTATGTTTGTTTTTCAGCCCCGTTGGACCAGCCCTGCTGCCGAGCGCTGTACGACTTTGAGCCGGAGAACGAAGGCGAACTTGGTTTCAAAGAAGGCGACGTGATCACCCTGACCAATCAGATCGACGACAACTGGTACGAGGGGATGATCAACGGCCAATCGGGCTTCTTCCCCATCAACTACGTGGATATCCTGGTGCCGCTGCCCCATTAGGACCCCGAAATCCTCCCAGTATGAATCCAGTATTTACATAAACAACAATCTTTCCACTCCTTCTTCTTCTTCTTCTTCTTCTTCTTCTTCTTCTTCTTCTGTGCTTCTGTGCTTTCACAAAACGGACCGAGAGGAAGATTTTGGGCGGGATTCGATGCAGAAGAGAAGTAGAAACGAGGGATTTAAATGGACGCTCATGATGTCGCCGGGCAGCAGTGGATACTAAAGAGGCTTTGCAGACTTGAGTTAGCGGGTAAATGTGCATGTGTGTGTCTGTATGTGAGCTGATGCCTACTCTATATGACCGAGAAAGCACAAAGTCCGATAATTTGCAACGCCGTCGTCTTCTCGCTGTCTTTTCTACCTTGACTTGCCTTCCTGTGATTGTCTTAAGCATCTTTCAGGGTCTTCCCCACCTTCTATCGCTCTCTTTCCCTTCCTTTGGCTAGCCTCTCAGCATGGCTCCATAATGTATACAGCTTTTTGACTATATCTCTTGATCCTGCCTTTCTTAGAGTGTCCGCTCAATGGCTGAACGCATGAACCAGCCGAATCGGTGATCGGACGCCCTGGATTTACTACAGAATCTGTGCTAGCATGGCTATTGCTAATGTACCAGATGTGGCTAACCGGCTAGCCTTTCGCTTCACATTCCAGTGCTTGTAGTGTTGAGCAGAATACTTTTGTATCGCCTGAAAACTGAATATGTTCAAATACAAAGAAACTTTATGTATCGAGAATTAATTTGGGCTAATTTCCGGACTTTACGGGCGCGGACCAAACCAAAATCTCACTAATATTTACTAACTATGAACATTTTTTAAAGATATACAACTTAAACATGTTATTTCCATTCCCTGATTTATATGTTTGGATGTTTTCACCTTGTATGACGGACACCAGAAACAAGACCTTTCTGTCGTTTTTAACGTATTGCTATGAGATTTGGGGGTTTCTTTGGAATAAAGCCGTATCTGCAATAAGTAGATCTTTACAGAAAGACGATCGGTCGTTGATTGATCTTTTAATATTTACTGTTTTAAGGGTCGACAAACAGCTTGTGATTTCCCACTCGACCAGCACAGACCAGTTGTATTGAACAGAGCGTTTGGGGAACAGGTAAATCGTGGGTTTTCAGAGGATAAATGCTTGTTTTTCTATCTTTGCATTACTCTGAGTAGAGGTTTGTTAACTCGTCTTATTCGTGGCTTCTGCATGCAGGACTCAGTGGTAGCCGTTCTGAAATCCCCGTTTTAAGTCGTATATATATCTAGAACTACGATCAGAACATTCTGGTCTTTTGGTGCAGACTTCTCAACTTTCAGAGATGCATCCCGATGAGATAGTTTATTTCTAGGCCTTAAGACCTTTTACTTAAATGGTTGAAACTTTGGACCAATGATGTAACCGTACAGAACGTTTGGAGAGGCAATGGTCAGAACGAAAGGCCAGGGAATCACACAGGGGACAAGAGACCACACTTTTATCAAAATGACTAAAGTCTTTTTTGCTACATCGACTTCATTGGCATTTTCCTGAGCGGTTAGGAAAGAGGACGGGGAAATAAGGACACCTGAGGATCAAGAAAATACAGAATCATATTGCCGTAAGATTATTAGAGCAGCGACGAAAGGTACATTCATTGATCTCCATTACTTCAATATGTGATTGGAGGCTACAAGCTGAATTGATAACAACTGGTCGTCTAGTAAGACGCAGATAGTGTACGAGTAAACGTCATGTATGGTTCTTTACTGCGAAACAAACCAGATTGAACATGTACAATTTCACCAAAACACTACATTTGTTTTGGAGTTTTAGGTGTGAAGAGGTCTTTAAAGGTCTCTCAAACGTTCCGGAAACAGTCTGCGTCTCAAAGGAAAGGATAAGCGTCAAATTGGAACATACTTTGACGATATTGTTTGCCGAAAGAAACGTTTTTCATTCGGAAATCTTCGTATCGTCCAATAAGATTCAAGAGAACGGTTTGAACACTCTAGAACTTTAAACTATATGACAGGAACGTTTCTGGAGGGGTTTTAATGTATTCAGGTTTAATCAGAACATCAATAATTAACCCTTAAGGTTGCCTGATGGTGTGTAAAATCACATTTTAATGTTCTTAAGAGTTCCTGTTCTGTCAGTTAGCGGTCAGTGTTGGTGATACCAGTTCTTTATGGATTTGATCACTTACAATCGGTCTAAAGTGGGACTTTACGATGGCTATAACTGTTCCTCCATCATAGTGTGTTCATACGTATCAGATGTGTTCCTACAAGGCAGTGTTGAACAGTCTACTCTAACTAAGCACTTAGAAAAGAAGTTATTTATTGTTAAAATCTCTTCAATAATTAAATTCCCTGGTTTTTGGAAACTAGATTTAGCTTTTGGAGGGAAATATAAACCGTCAGTACTTTTACATTAGACAGATGAGTCCATTTGTGTCAGTTATAGGGGTGTTGAAGCATTGTTAAGATGGTCTATCCTCATGTTTTGTTGGTCTGTTCAAACTACAAATGAAGACTGAAGAACTTACTAATATTTACACCAGTTGTTGGAATGGGCGTCAGTTTGGTGCTGCGTTAATATCGACTCCATTGCACATTAAACACTGAATTGTGTCACAGATCGGACTATGATTAACATTTCTAAAACTTCCCGGATATTATATTGAATATTTAACATCTCGTCCATATTAGTAAGTAAAAAAAGCTTAGGGTTTTTTCTATCCAGACAATATTTATTACGCCTGAGTTTATAACAAAAATCTATGCTAGCATGGCTAATGCTAATGTGGCTAACAGGCTAACCTTTCGCTTCACATTCCAGTACTTGTAGTGTTGAGCAGAATACTTAAGTCAACTTTTTTATCGCCTGAAAACTGAATATGTTTAAACTCAAAGAAACGTTATGTATCCAGAGTTCATTTGGGTTTAAAGGATCAAATAAATGCTAATTTCCGGACGCGGACTAAACCAAACTCTCACTAATATGTACTGCCTAGGAACATTTTTGAAAGATATAAAACTTAAACATGTTTCTCCCATTCCCTGATTTATATGTTTGGATGTTTTTGATGGACTCCATGAGGTATTTCAGAGTTTATACAGTACCTTTTTGGTGTTTCAAAACGTACAATAACTTCTATTAGTAGGGGTATCTATTTACTCTGAACGTGTATTTTGAATACCTAACGTCGAGACATATTACCCAATAGCCAGTTTACAAAAGGATATTTTATAATGGGAGGACTGGAGCGTTTCCTCTTAAGGGTGTTTCAGACACAAATATAAATACTATTGAAACATACGATCTGTCTTCAGTCAATAAACATCGAGTACCAAGGCAATAAATGAGGATCTAACAATACCAAGGAAGAGGTAAGATAATAACAACGTGGACATCTCCTACATTTCTAAAGCACAAACTAACTTTACAATCTATCTTTCTGCCATGTCCTGCTTTTCTGGTTGTAACAGTTGAGTTTTCTTGAGTTGTATTTGTCTTTGTTTACGTCTGAACCCTGATGTCTGAGTCCGCCTGTGGATCGTCTGTGAGCTGCACGCGACTGTACTGCAGACGGGTTTCCATAATAACAAACGGGGCGATGTGTGTCATGCCGGATGTTTACTCTTTATTTTCTATCGTTCAGCTATTTATTTTGTATGCTACAGTTGTATAGCACTCTTCTCCAAATGACAACGTGCTTTAAAACTTGAATTTTCTTGAATATTTGTATTTATTTGTGTAAACAGAATTGTTTCGCTGCTCTTTTTATTTTGGGTGTTTTCCCCGTCATGCTGATTTGCCCTCTATAGGCGCATTCACACCGCAGTACTTTTCCCACAAAGGTTCATGCGAACTCTTTAGTTCTCTTGAACTAAGTACAGATCGCGTTCACACCGGAAGTCCCTGGGGGTGGATTAGGCAAATGAAGCCGCTGACGTCACTTCTTCTTCTTCTGCTTTGGGTTTACTGGCAGGCTACAAACAACTTCACGGCGTATACTGCCGCCCAAAGTCCCCGGCCGGAAGTCCCCGGAGTTGGGGAAGGCTTCAGTAGAAGCTGCTGGGACTCCCAGCAGCTTCTACTGAAGCCTTCCGAGTAAATCGCCAGAACGCCGACACCTCCTCATCTCCACCGCTCCCATGTTTTATTTTGTGTTGCCATACGTTAGTCTCTCTGCGTTTCTGCGCTGGGCTAATGCTAATGCTAATAATGCTAATGCGAGGATAATAAAATGGCGGCTTCACAAAACCTTTTGGCAGTTTTACGGGGCGTGGTTTGCAATCCGCCCAGCCAATCAGAAATATAGCTCTTTTCTCTCAAAAGAGCCGCTCGAAAGTCCCTGCTCTCTAGCAGGGACTTTCGAGGGGGTAAAAAGGTTCTCATGAACTAATTTTAGTACCGGCTCTTTTTGGTGTGAACGCGATAAAAGAGTTCTCATGAACTAATTTTAGTACCGGCTCTTTTTGGTGTGAACACGATAAAAGAGTTCTCATGAACCTTTGTGGGAAAAGTACCGCAGTGTGAATGCGCCTTATGGCGACGTGTATTCTAACCTCAATGAGGGACTTGAGGGAAGTGATATCTCTTCAACAGGGAAAGACTTGGACCAAAATGATCGCCCATTTTCCGAGTGGTTCGGACTTTAGGGACTTTAACTGGAGTTTTTTCACCAATTGTCTAATGTTATCAGCCTATTAAACGAGCATTATGATTGGTTATCAGCCTAATACAAGTCATACGGTGCCTGCTTTACAAACTTCTATGCGATACAATCAATTTACAGCTGCTACGATGTAAAAGTGAAAGGAAAATCGAACAAGTTGTTTTGTTACGTAAAGGCGACAAACGTCTTAATGTATAGTTCTTTAGATTTTAGGCCCAAAAACCACAACCTTTTTTCGGTTTAAAATGTCAACTTCTTTTAGTATAGCCGAGAAAATCCTCTTTAGGTTTAGGTAGACGATACATATTGAAGTTCTTAAGGAAACAAACTACAAGTATTGTTGTTTTATGCACACCACTCCAACGTCTTGATTTGGGCGACAAAGCTACGTCTTCTTTTGGAAACTAAACTATCTAAATAACTACAACTTCTTTAGGTCAGGGCGAAAAGAAAACTTGCTTCGGAAAGAATGATGATTTGGATTACAATAATTACGTGTTAAGTAAACTGAACATTGTAAACACAAACAGTTTGACACGGGAATCTAGGAGCTGTGATAAAACCTTCTAGTTGGTTTAGCCAGTTGATAACGCCTTTTTTCAATAGGCTGATAACATCGATCTAGTCTCGAATGAAGCTTTCCGATTATTCCGACCCCACCTTAATGCACCGCAGATACAAACGTGTCCTTGGTCTGCGTTTATCTGTTTGCCTTGTGGCTTTTAAATGAGCCTTTTCAGCCTCTACGGTGTCTTCTGGCGAGCTACGTGTGTGTGTGATGATACACACCGTGTTGCTGTTTATTTATGTATTGTATGTATGTATTTATTCCTATGTCTGTCTGTTGGCGGTTGTTAATACATTGGTGTGAGACATGGAGGAGGGTTTTTAGGGTTAATGGAAAAAGCTAGCTGTGATACTAACTAAGTGTTGCTCTCCTCGTATTGGACGCTGATATAATCTAAGACCACTGTATGTATAACTGCTTGTCGTGAAGATGATCTACGATGTTATGACAATAAAGAATTAACACTATGGTTAAAATGCTGTAAAAGAGTCCAATCTGTTTTTGAAATATTTTATTTTTTATAGTTTTTTGTGATTTTTTGTATATTTTAATTAAGAAAATTGGCATGTTTCTAAACTCATGTCTAAATGTATTTATCAGAAGAAGAAAAATATATTCTAGAGGTTGTACAAAGGTTTACAGATTTAAAAAAAACAGAAAGCCACGCAGGTTCTGGTCCAGGCTCTCGTCACCTCACGCCTAGACTACTGCAACTCCCTCCTGGCTGGTCTACCTGCATGTGCCATCCGACCTCTGCAGCTCATCCAGAATGCAGCGGCTCGTCTGGTCTTCAACCTTCCTAAATGTTCCCCCCCCCACTCCGCTCCTCCGCTCCCTCCACTGGCTCCCGGTAACTGCTAGAATCCACTTCAAGACAATGGTACTTGCGTACCATGCTGCGAATGGATCTGGGCCTTCCTACATCCAGGACATGGTTAAACTGTACACCCCAGCACGTGCACTCCGCTCTGCATCAGCCAAACGACTCGCTGCACCCTTGCTGTGAGGGGGACCCAAGTTCCCATCAGCAGAAACACGTGGGTTTGCTATCCTGGCTCCAAAATGGTGGAATGAGCTCCCCATTGACATCAGGACAGCAGAAAGCTTACACACCTTCCAGACTGAAAACTCATCTCTTTCGACTCCACTTCCAGCCATAGAACTATTAACAGAGCACTTATATACTAACAAAGGACTGGCTCCTCTAAAGCCAGCTGAGTAGCACTTGAAGTGTTTGGCTCTATGAAACCTGATGTACTTTATGATTCTGTTTTCTTCAAGGTTGTGTCTTCCTGGTCGAACGCACTTATTGTAAGTCGCTTTGGATAAAAGCCTCAGCTAAATGCAATGTAAAAATATGCAATATAAAGACATATTAGTCCAATAAACTGTGCGTAAATGACACACAGAGATATATAACTGCTAATTTAAATATATAAATGATATATTAATATGTTAATTTGTTATAAATACTCTCTTCACAATTACAGAAGCTGTAAAAAATAAATATATTTGAGATTTTATTGAATAAATGTTTTTGTTTTCTTCTGTAATGACGCACAGTGGCCGCTAGTGGCGCTGTGGAGCTGTGTCCTCTCACTGCTGGTTCCCTCCTTTTACAAATCAACATGTGGAGGCATTCAAGTGCTTCTCAGAAACTCGGAATGTATAACATCGGTGCAGCAACATGTGACTTCTCGCGCTAAATTAACCCTTTTTGCAGACAGGAATAACAACAAATGTAACTGTACGACACATATACCGTTTAATTCTTATTTTTTCAATATAAAAAACTAACTTTAAGACCGATTAAAGTGGAGGGATTATTATTATCTTAATATATGTATGAAATTAGCTTAAATATACACTTTAAAACACATTGTGATAACTGTATGTATTCCCACCCTCTATGAAACGAAGCCTACTTTGTCAACATGTTTATTTTATCCACTTGTTGCGTCGTAAATGTTGATTTCTGATATTTTCGAGGACAAATAAAAACAGCGACCGAATGACCCACTTTTCAGACGCGCCACGCATTCACGTCAAGTTTCACAGGAAAGGGTCGAGAAGCACCGGAAGTACTTCCTTCAAAGTAAAATATACTTTATTGATCACAATTTGGGATCTATATTTTTGTTTTGTTGCTGCAGCACAGATAAGACATGTGTATATGTAAATAAGCAACATGTGTATATGTTCTCAGTGAAATATTGCTATATTCAGCGGAGTATCTAAACATGATTAAACATACAGAATGAATTAAAATACTCTACTGTAAACATAGTGAACTATAAATGAATAAAAGTAGATTTAATTGAATGCATTCCCTTTAAAACGTGGTCTTTAATTGTTGTCTCTGTTTACTGCGGGGCGACTAAAGGAAATCTGACTCCTTCCGTTTTATTTTTGAAGGCCCAACCGGAAGTGCTGCGTGTTTTTGCTCCATGTAGCTTCACGCTGGTTTCCGCGTGTTGATACGGTTGATACTGAAGAGGATCCGAAGAGAAACAAGTTTTGTCGCATCGCTAGAGACCCAAACTCAGGCCAAAACCAGAGGAACATGGACATGAAGAAGAGGGTTTCCTTAGAGCTGCGGCACCGCTCGCCCACAGAAGTGAGTACCCGGAGAATGGTGCTGTTTTTCGGGTAGAGGTGTAAACTTTAACCGGTCCGAACACAGGAGGGATGGCGAGCACATGGCAGGGAGTCTGCAGGGAAAAGTGCTCAAATGTGTATTCACTATGTGGTCCTGGGCTGCAAGCTGCACCAAAGTCTTCAAAACGATTGAATTAGCTGCTTTTTTAACATATTTAATTCTCTTTAAACACACTAGGTGCGCAGATGTTTACCGCCTTGTTTCAATTCCACATTTCCACCCTTAATGTTCACATTTACACGTTAAATGTGCATGCGTAACTGTGTTTAAAAACTGTGGAAGAAAGCGTGCATGCACCGCATAGTTTAACACCGAGAAGCACATCCGTGTGTCCCGGGTCCGTCTAATAGCTGGAGCCGCATGATTTCAGAGTTATAACGCGGTGTTTATCTGCGTTGCATAACGTGGTGCTACACAATTTTAACACGCAGCATTATTTATTCTTCTCTGTGTAATAACTTAAACCCCCATGTTGAAATGAAGTAGCCACATACCTTAAATATGTAATTTATTTAGACTGTTTCTTTTAATACTCGTGTTGAGCAGGAAATGCGTCATTGTTTCACACACTGAAAACGCGGGTAAACACATCAACACGTTATTTTATTAAAACTAAAACACATTTTAAAGTCACTCGTTAAAACGTTTGAGTTGTACAAGTAAGAGCTGAAAGATACGTTGTTGATATTGTCGCCTCTCCAGTGATTAGTCAGAGCCCTAGCGTGGATTTATAAAGAGAAATGGAAACTCCGTTCATTCCTACGAGAGTGGCTCAGTGTCGCATGAAGCCCAGAAAGTAGCCGGATCATGCTTACAGCGCATGCGCACTTCACTTTCCCTTAAGCCCCGCCTCCGATCTCCCGCTCTCTGTCAATCAAATAAATGGAGAGGTAAATGTGTCTGGATTCAGCTTTTAGAGCATTTCACAACTTGTAAAACCTAGTGATTAAATCAAGGGGAATACAGGTGTTCGTGCTGGGTATTTTATTTAGCTTTAAAAGATATAATACTCTGATTTAGAGACGTTTATTACCCTTGTGTAAGTGGATGGGTGAATGTCTTTTTAGGCCAACATGACGTCACGGGAGGTGTAGTACCACCGTTTGGCCGCTACGCCCATTCATAAAAATCAGCTTCAACGGCCGGAGCTAACATGCTAAGGGCGCGCAGCTCTGCTAAAGAGGCTACTTTCATCCTGTTACTTCGCTATAATCACCTCCACTCTTCTCTTAAAACACTCTCAATAAGCCAATGTCCTTAAACGGATGTAGTCTGACTCAGTTGTGATGAGATTAGATGGTTTAATAATGAAGAAAATTAGTTAGCAGAGAGCTAGCAGCTAGCCTAGTCACATGTGTGTGGAGTTTATCAACAGTGTGGGCCGGGGTGCGTCCCAACATGCAACTGAACATGAGTCCATCACACACACAACAGTCGCTTTAACTGGATATTAAACTGTTTAATAATGTTTATACAACACAGTTTGTATTTATAAGGCTGCAGAAACTTAAACATTAACCAAAAAAGGGCTAAAATTAACACTTTTTTGCAGATTTACTCGTGTTTTGTGTGCAGCAAGAGTCCTTTACACACACGACAGTAAAGGAAACCGTATTTAGCTTATTTAATTGAGTAAAAGTACTAAAACAACACTGTAAAGTATTTAAGTGTGATTGGGGAGATCGTAAAAAAATAATAATATACATATTTTGAAGCAAAAGCTGCACATCTTAAGAGACGGATCTGTTTTAAACTATTCACTTCTTAGTAATGGCAATTATCTTTCTGCTACCCACTCATGGTTTGTGTCACTGAAATATAACGTTGCACGGTTACATATTGACCAAATACTCATAATTTAAGAGTTTATCCAAAGTTTTGTGTTTAAAAATCTGAATTTCTGAAGTGAAATAGTAAAAATTGTTGCCAAAATGCAGTCGTGTAGAAGAATAACGTAGTGTAACGTGCAGTGTTGCTTTCCACCTCTGCACAACAGTCCTATAAGTGGATATAAAATGCTTTAATTATACTTATAAGACGGTTTGTATTTGTAGTTTGTAAATCCCACATCTAGTCATTTCTCATATACTGTACTTAGCTTTTCATGTCCTGTTTGGCTCGCCGGTTTTTTGGGGGGGGGGCTTATAACCCCTGAACCCTGTGCTGCACCATCAAGTACTATACGCGTGTGTTTTCACAAGAAGCTATCAGCACATGTAGGCTAGAGGGATGTCTCATGGATGTACACATAGTTATGAGACCGTAAGTACAAGACGGAAATGTGTTAACGAAAATAATTATTTAAAGTCTTGTAGCTTCTTATATTTCTTTGCTTCTCAGACTACACTGAGTCTTTGAACGCATCGTGATACCGTTGTGATTTACCCGTCTTTTCTCTCTCCCTCAGGTCCAGGAGCTGGTTCTGGATAACTGTCGCTCCGGAGAGGGAAAGATCGAGGGAATCACGGAAGAGTTCTCGAACCTGGAGCTGCTGAGCCTCATCAACGTGGGCCTGACGAGCGTCGCGGACATCCCCAAACTGGACAAACTCAAAAAGGTGAGCCAATCGAAACGCACCCTCGAGTCGGAGAAACGCACCTCGAGTCTTTCGGAGCGGACCGACAAACAAGGACACTCGGATCCTCCCATTGGATCTTAGAACAGCAAACTCCATTGCAAGGAAATTAAAGACCTTTCTTTCCTTTCGTCTCTTAATGTTTTTAACGGTGAAAAAAGAGAAACGTCACAAAACGTCATGTTGAATGAATTGACTGATTGGTTATAAATGTTGTTTTTAAACATGCCTGCACTCCAGCTGCTTTGTTTCTTTCTATGTTTACATCGAAAGCCGTAACCCCCAGAGTCATATCCTCGGTCTGTCTTCACACACTTGGTCAGTAAAGCTGAGAGGAATCGCTCCTCTGGTTAAAGTGATGCCAGAAACCTGAAGCGTCAGACGGCAGAGACAGCCGTTGTTGTTGTTGACGTCCACATCTTGTATATGAGCGTCATGTTGTTGTTTACGTCCACGGAGACATCTTGTATACGAGCGTCATGTTGTTGAGAGAATTGATGCATCTCATGAACAAGATCAGCGCCACAGGCCGTTCCTCAATGTCGAGAACACCTGCTGCAGAGCCACTATTTCAAGTTTACTACGGCATTTAAACCGTCCTTCGGCGCCACTCGGCGCTCCGAAACAAGATCAGCGCCTCAGTATTCAAACTATATCTTTCTCCAAACACCCTGATGAAGTCTTGTTTGTTTGTGTTCAGTGAGCAGTACATAATAACAGTTTGTTTGTGTTTAGTTGGAGCTGAGTGACAACAGGATATCAGGAGGTTTGGAGCTGCTGTCCGAGCGACTCGTGAACCTAACGCACCTGAACCTGAGCGGGAACAAGTTCAAAGACATCGGTACACTGGAGCCTCTGGTGGGTGGACTCTCTTTGACACACACACACACCGTAATTCATGTTTATATTGAAGAGATTTCATTTAAAAATAAGTGCTAAATTCTGTTGGATTTCTCTGTCATATAAAAACGTGTCCAATTGTTTTCTAAATAATGGAGAAAAACGGTCTCCACATTTTCCCAGTTTCACAGAATTGTTGTAAAATCATTAAAGGTCCCAGATCAGTGATTCAAGGCGCCATAGTTGCGTTAAGAAATGCAGAATTTAATGTTTCTGCCAGAATCTTTTTAATTCAAACTGTACATTTAAACCCGAAGTGTAGAATAACACAATTTATGATCAAATGTTCGTAGATTTTTGCGGAGCGTTTAATGAGAAATGTGGGATGGGGATGTTTGTTTGGAGCTTTATTGATATAGCACCTCTCAGAGTTACACATAGAAACAGAACACATTAAAATACACACAGAATGAAATCAATAAAAAAACAGGAACGTTTCATTTCCCTCCTCGTGTTCTTACTTTTCCTTGTAGTTAAATTGTCTAATATTCACCGAATTGTATTCGCTTCACGGTTCGTCCCGGCGGAGTCGCTCATGGCTCTGCAGTTGCTCAGAGACGTGCAGAATTTAATGTTCTTTACAGAAAATGATCCGAACAAACGGTTTATTATTGGCGACATTTTGAACAAGACGAGTAGGATAAAACATTTTACGAGGACATTTCACTGTCTTTTGTGATGCATTCAGGGACCGTCAGAAATGTAACTACTATTTAGATTTAATGTGCAATTAGGATATTTGTTTTTGAGCAGGGACACAACAGAAACAATATTAATATAGACGGCAGCATAAGGAAATAGATTTCATTATGTTAGCCTTTTGTGATGCATTCAGGGACCGTCAGAAATGTAAATACTATTTAGATTTATAGTCAAATGTGGATATTTGTTTTTACAACAGATATGTATATACAGCAGCGTAAGCAAACGTACAGATACTTCGTGCTGCCACCGACCATCATTTAAACAGACGGGTGCTTTTGAATCAGTAAGTTTAATAATAACGCCGTTTCCTTTCGATCTGCAGAAAAAGCTCCCGCAGCTGAAGAGCCTGGACCTGTTTAACTGCGAGGTCACGAACCTGGCGGACTACAGGGACTCCATCTTTAAGCTCCTCCCACAACTCACCTACCTGGACGGGTACGACATCGACGACTGCGAGGCGTCCGACTCCGACGGAGAAGTGGTCGACGACGAGGATGAGGAAGGTTTGGGTAAAAAATAAATCCTTCATTTGAATTCCTGCGATTATTGGGCAGCTTTTTAAATGTGTATATTAATCTCGAGTGGTTTGTGGAAGTGAACTTAACCTTATTTATGTGGATTTAATTCAGATTCCACCAGTTATTGAAATGTCATTGAATCAGTATTTATATATATTATATTCTAACTAAGCGGCGTTATTCAAAGTGGTCTCACAAAGGAATACAAATGAGATTTATGAACCGATTTAGACGTCGCTCACATTTCCTGTTTGTGTCTCAGAGGGCGATTCGGAGGACTTTGATGAAGAGGAGGAGGAAGACGAAGAGGATGTCGTCGCTGCTGAGGAAGTAGACAGCGATAGCGACAGCAACGAGGACGAGGTGAGGCATTTTATCCGCCTTACTTAGCTCAACGCGCTAAATACACTTTATATTCTTACTTTTTACCATATAATTGATCAGCGCTACTTTAATACTTTTAAGTATGGTGTACGCGTTTGTACTTAAATCTGCTTTAACGACGTAAATGATAACTGATTTCTGAGCCTGGAGTATTCTTTATAGTTATTTGATATATTTTGACTCTGACTTAATACTTACTCTACTACATATCGAGATGTGGTCTTTGTTCTATGACGATATTCCTAAAATAAGATCGCTAAATAGGTTCAGTGAAAACAAAGCAAATATCTGTTTCATATTTATTTTTAAAGCTATTAAACGTAGCTTGCATTAAATACATAAAACACAGTTAATCGGAGAGTTTGAGGGGTTGAATCTGAATGTGGGGATTTACCCCGTGGCATTCTGGGATATGAAGTCTTTAACACCAAACTCTGTGCAGGACGGAGAGGTGAACGGAGACGTTGACAGCGAGGATGACGACGAAGATGAAGATGATGACGATAGTGGTGGTGAGTAACTGAGGGGGGGGCTTTAAACAGTGCATTAGTTATTATGTAGGGCTGCGTTCCAATAGTCTTTAGCTTAGGAACCTTCCTAACGGAGTGAAGTGACCCGGAAGTCCCTCAGTGGCAGCCATGTTAAGTGCTGTTCCAATTCTCTAGATGAAAGGAAAGGAGGTTTCACACTTCCTTTATAGCCTCCTTTAGGAACCACTGGACCTCCCTCACCGAGAGGAGAGGAGAAAATGCTGCCCCACAATGCCTTGCAGCCGCAGCATTTGCCGTCACACAACATTTGTATTGATCTTAAGATCTTTTCATAGTTCATACGTATTGGGATCATTTGTATTAATGTGGACCGGGGGGAGAGGGGGACGAGCAGAAGTTTCCTTCTTTATTTCAATTCCAGCTTTGGTCCCGAAGAATCTGTTTCTCTGTTGTCCACGTTCATAAAGCAGCAGCATCAGAGCACGGTGCAGAGTCTCTAGATGAGTCCCTCGTTCTTATTGAACATCCATGTTTGTAGTCCGCTGTGTAGAAAACTGTAGTTTCCATAGTTTCCCCACAGCAGCAGACGCACATTCAGGACGTCCGCTGGCGCATCATAAACACGTGGGATAGTGAAAGTGCATTCTCTTCTCCTAAGTCCTTTTGAATTCCCCTATCCACTATCCCTTAACCCCGTGACCTTTCACTCAGAGGTCAAGGAATAGGAGATAGGGTTAGACGATAGGGTTACACGATAGGGTTAGACGATAGGGTTAGACGATAGAGATAGACGATAGGGTTAGACGATAGGGTTAGACGATAGAGATAGACGATAGGGTTAGACGATAGAGATAGACGATAGGGTTAGACGATAGGGATAGACGATAGGGTTAGACGATAGGGTTAGACGATAGAGATAGACGATAGGGATAGACGATAGGGATAGACGATAGGGTTAGACGATAGGGTTAGACGATAGGGTTAGACCAGGGGTCGGCAACCTTTTTGATATGAAGTGCCATTTGAAAAAAAAATTGTTATCAGCGTGCCCACGATCGAGAATTATCAAGGGGGGGGGGGGTTGACTGAGGAGCAGGAGGGCGGGGGAGCCTCGCTGCGGGGAAGCAGTGTGTGGACCTGTCAGCGCAACTTACATGATGCCGAATTTAAAACTGAAACACACATTAAACACATTTAAATAATTGGTTTAAACGGCATAATAATAAGGACGATCGTCCGTTCTGTGATTCTCCAGAACACACATGTTATGATATTAGGGTCATGCAGAGTGAGATGAGATCGCTGTCCCTTTAAGAGAGAGAGAGGGGTGTGGCTTGTGCATGTGTGTTTGTGGATGGTAGAGCGACAGTGAGGGAACGTGTGTATGTTTCTGGAAGTGAAACGAGGAAGCAGAAAAACAGAAGTCTGTGTTTTGTGAAACAGAAGAGCAGCTAAATAAATGCAACGGCCTCCCAAGAAGAGCTCGCCTCTCTCCAGTCATTGAAGCTAAAGTGGGTTATTGAACCTGAAGCTTGTTGCTTCTGCCCTCCTCCACTACGGTCTGGGAGCCGACAGGAAAGTTCAACACACAGATGGCCAGTCCGCCCCTTTGTAGCATATTATTTCGATGAGAGATGAGCAGATCGCCACTGGGCTTTCAACTAAAGACACAGCCACGCAAAAACTGCGGCATTTGTACAGCTCCTTATGAGTAGGCTACTGCAATTAGTGCAGTGCTTTCCTCCGTGGTGAAACGATCAGCACCACGGAGGAAAGCGGCAGAAAGTCACCTGGAGATAAAGAGAGAGGGGCTGCGTTGCGTGCATGGCTTCCTGCTGCGGGTAACGGGGAGACGCGCTCTGGCGGCGGTCTCGTTCAGGATCCGAAAATACAATTTAAATATTTTTGCACACTTATTCCTAGTGTGCCACTGGTTACGGTGCCGCGTGCCAATGCTGGCACGCGTGCCAGGGGTTGCCGACCCCTGGGTTAGACGATAGAGATAGACGATAGAGATAGACGATAGGGTTAGACGATAGGGATAGACGATAGAGATTACATTACATTACATTGCATTTAGCAGACGCTTTTGTCCAAAGCGACTTACAATAAGTACATACGACCAGGAAGACACAGCCCAGAAGAAAAACAGAATCATATAAGTACAACAGGTATCATAGAGCCACACATTTCAAGTGCTACTCAGCTGGCTATAGATAGGCCAGTCCTATGTTAGTATATAAGTGCTTTGTCAGCTGGCTATAGAGAAGCCAGTCCTATGTTAGTATATAAGTGCTTTGATAGTAATTCTATCGCTCGAAGTGGAATTTAAAGAGATGAGTTTTCAGTCTGCGCCGGAAGATGTGCAGGCTTTCTGCCGTCCTGATGTCAATGGGGAGCTCATTCCACCATCTTGGAGCCAGGATAGCAAACCCACGTGTTTTTGCTGATGGGAACTTGGGTCCACCTTGCAGCGAGGGTGCAGCGAGTCGTTTGGCTTTGGAGATAGACGATAGGGTTAGACGATAGGGTTAGACGATAGAGATAGACGATAGGGTTAGACGATAGAGATAGACGATAGGGTTAGACGATAGGGTTAGACGATAGAGATAGACGATAGGGTTAGACGATAGAGATAGACGATAGGGTTAGACGATAGAGATATATATATTTTATTTTAAATTAAGGGAGAACAAAAAGGAATTAAATAAATATATACAACATTTAGGAAAAATGTATATATATTTAATTAAGAAAACAAAATGGAAATAAAAACTATTTTTAAAAGAAATTACTTGCAAAAAATAAGGAAATAATTTGAATACAGGAAAAACAATAGGAAATAAATCAACATCAACAAACATCAGGGAAGATGTTTTTAAAAACAAATACAATTAGGGGGAAAAGTAAATTAATGCTAACAAAAAGATAAAGAATAAAAGCTAGAAAAAGTGAAATTTAAGGAAAATAAACAATTAAAATTAAGGGTAAAAAATGAGGGGCACAAAGTGAAGGGGGTAAATAATAAAGCATGTTCTGTGTTTGAATCTTTTCTGCAGACGAAGACTCGTCTCCGGCTAAAGGAGAGAAGAGGAAGAGGGACCCTGAAGCCGAGGAGGAGGAAGAGGAGGAAGATGATGATTAAGGACCCTGAAAAGACCCCAAAGAAACCTCTGACCTCTGGCCCGGTGACCCCTCCCCCTTCCATGACCCCCCCCGGGGTGTGTCCCATTTCCCACGCCCTCGTTATCCTGCAGACCGAAACTCCGTTAATTTTTAATTCCTGCGATCAGATCTCTAAATATTCCTTTACAGCTCAAACAAATGTATTTTATGCAGATTTCTGAGTTTCAAATTCACAAAAGTCAAACTGAAGATCATGTTTTTCATCGAGTTAATATCCGATTATCTCGTTTCAGTGTTTTGTCCATAAAATATTAGAAATGCATTCTTCCTCCGAGAACTTCATATTTTATAAACCACAACATGATATTATCGTTTAGGAGACGAAACAGCAGAACGTCTCGCATGTATGATGCTAGAAACTGAGGGTTTCTGTTTGGAAAGTGACTCCATATATACTCCAGCGACAGAAAGAGTTAATTAAGCAACAACATCGATTATTTTTACATGAAGACCAACTGAGGAAGATTTCCTTTCACGAAGCCAATTAAACTAAGTTGTTCATTTGTGTTAAAATTAAGCCTTTTGTGAATTTCCCTCAAATTTTAAAACTCAAAACGTGACATTTCTCTGCTGATTTGGGGCATTTATTACACACAACCAGATTTAGTTTTGGTTTCAGGACATAGAAGACCTGGTGTTGTTGTTCCTGAAATCTGAGGGCAAATAATTTAAAACGGTAAAGTCCTACAAGTGAAAGCGTCGTCCTTTTTTAGGGAAAACGGCAGAAAAACACATTTTTTCGTGAGTTTTGTCTGTGATCTAAACGTGAGCTTCAGTTTCCTTCTTCTTTCCTAGATCAGAAATATCTATCGTGTAAAAATCTCCTTAAAAAAGCTTTAATTCTGTGTGGACGGAAACGAGGGCTCGTGGGACGCAAATCCCTCTGTCCTCCGTATTTTCTCCCCCTTCCTAAAAAACCCCTCCCTCTCCCTCCCCCCCCCCCGAGGCCGAGTCGCTCAGGGCAAACTGTGTTCTCTCTTTTTTGCCAACAGAGCTTTTTAAAAGAAATATTTTTTCAGAGAAATAGTTTTTTTGTTTAATTTTTCGTATGGTTGTCTGGGGACACTCTCTTTGTCTCTCCCCCCCCATCTTCCTCGTCTTCATCTCTCCTGAATTTATGCCTCTTCTTCCTCCGTCGAGACATCCTTGACACTTACACTGACTAGTTGACGTGTTTTCTTTTTTTTTTTTACTTTCTGTAAGTTAAAGGAAAAACAAACAAAAAAAAAACACACAAAAAGGACTTTGTAAATAAAATCTTAACATTTTGCTCCTGGCGTCTCCTCTCGTGCGTTTTGTCTCTAACGCCTTTCTATTTCACAGGTTTCTCCTTCAAAATGTTTACTTTTAGACATTTTGTAAGAAGGTCTGCAGGATAGATATTTGGAAAATCTGTGTCGTTATATAGTTTGTCCACCAGGGGGCGACAAAATAAAAATGTTCAGATATTGGTATAACAATGTTTTGTAGGCATCTTCACGTAGTTAACATCGCGATATGTTAAATGAATGGTTATTTCTAAAATACATCTGCTTGCAAGATCCTCTGAGACATAAATTAGGGGTAAATATATAATTAAAACGAGTTGCAGTTACATCGTTTGTCCACCAGATGGCGATGACACTTTTTCAGAAACTGGTATAAATACTTTTTGTAAAAGTTATATTTTGTGGAGATGTTTCACGTACATTGCGATTGTTAGTCTGAGCAAAGTTCTTAATTCTCAGAGTATCTTTTACTATGATCCAGGGTTATTGTGCATACATAGAGTTAAGGAATATTCATTATTAAGCTATTTATGTTTAAAGATGCTAAATAGAGTTTTATTAGTCAGATAATCTACATATTTTTTCTCACGGTCAACTTTTATATTTTCACTATTTAGTTCGATTGCATCTTATATTTTTAGATTGTATAATTGTTTATTTTCTATTCTTTTTATTTCTAATTATGTGAAATACTTTGTTTTAACTGCTACTGCCAGAATATATTATCTTAGAAGAGCTGGACAATAATAACCAGGTTAAAATGTGTTTCAGTTTATTACATTACATTACATGTCACTTGTTAGACGCTTTTATCCAAAGCGACTTACATACTCAATACTGTGGGCAATCCCCCACAGGAGCAATTTGAGGTGAAGTGTCTTGCCCAGGGACACAACGACATGCTGACTGCAGTGGGGTTTGAACCTGTGACCTCCTGATCCGAACACCAAGGCTCTAGCCACTGCGCCACACGCCGTTTATTTGTTGTAAATATTGATTTGTTGGTTCAGAAAGTCGCCCTCAGGTTGTTTCTGGTGTTTCTGATGTCCAGCTCCAGCTGAGAGATCCTCACCTGGAGAGGAACAGAGAAAGAAGATGTGGCTCAAAGTGCTCTTCAAATAATGCAAAAAACAAAACGGTGATTTAAAGAAGGGTAACCGGACAATATTAGATGCTAAAGCATATATGTGAAATGAAGAACTTGGACCATGAAAGATGAATAAGACTCAAAAACCAACCTTAAGTTTCTTTACGATACATTTTTGGGCTTTTTAGATGCCAATAATTTGACTGAAAATATCCTATTTTGTCCCCAAGGCAACAAACACTTCAGTAAGAAAACATTTTTTATTATTTTAGAGAATAACACATATTTTAGCCTCCTTCTGTGCACTCACATCTTTCTCGTTCAGTTTGTCCTTCAGGCCTCTGATCTCGTCCTGCTGTCTGTAGAAAGCTTGCAGGAGCTGAAAGAATAAAACCCCTTTCTTAGCAGGAAGATAACACATTGTTCACGCCGGATATTCTCCTGTTGTCTGAAGTATTCCCACCTCGTTCTCGGTGTTTGGCGGCGGTTTCTCTGCAGGCTCGCAGCAGTGCGGCGTGAAGAACTTCGTCAACAGCGTCTCGTCCGGCTGCCAACCCGACAGATCGCTCACTTTTCGGGGATATTTGGCGTCCTGATATGAGAGCTGCTCCTCCAGGAAGGCCTCAAAGAAGAGATTCAGGAAAAACGCAAACTAGGTGACAGAATAACGGACAGCTTTCCTTCATATTCAACCTCAAATCGGCTGTAAATATGATATTTTAAAGGTCTATTGTGCAGGCATTGAGAGGTTTCGTTAACTTAGCTACTAACGTTGACCACAGCCCAATAATGCTAAAAGTGAACCACCTGTGCAGCATTATCAATAATTATAAAACATATCATCCGTTTTTAAAAGTCCGCTTAAGACCTTTCTTTTTTGATAAAGCTTATAGTTAGGGCTGATTAGATTCAGCCCCTAGTTTTGCTGATATAGGCTTAGTTTGTCGGGGGACATCTTACTTCTTCCTTCTCTCTGTCTATACCTGTGTACTCCCATGTTCCGATTAACCCAGCTTCCCCAAATGTCTTTCTTTCTGGTGTCTATATACGCTGGGATCCGGAGTCATGGATGATCCTGCGGTCCTGTGTCCTGCATGGCGAGCCCTGGATCTTGAGTCGTGGCTGTGGTCCTGGATCATAGGTCCTGGATGGATATCCTCGTGGATTCATCTTCCTATTATACACACATGCATTTCCAAACATTTGGACTACCTATGTTTCAAATGTATTATCTTTTCAATTTACACACGGCATCTATTGCACGTCTGTCCGTCCTGGGAGAGGGATCCCTCCTCTGTTGCTCTCCCTGAGGTTTCTCCCATGTTCCCTTTAAACTGTGGGTTTTCTCTGGAAGTTTTTCCTTGTACGATGTGAGGGTCTAAGGACAGAGGGTCTAAGAACAGAGGGTGTCGTATTGTCATACTGATATTCTGTACAAACTGTGAAGACCACTGAGACAAATGTAACATTTGTGATATTGGGCTATATAAATAAACATTGATTGATTGACTTCTGGGGTTTTGTCTACTTGCCGTTTCTGCGATTTTTGGACAATGGTGTACATTTTTAAAGCCTCTCATTAGTTGCATTTGAAGGCCCAACGTGCGCCAGGTCGAATTACAACTCCCATGTCACTCAAGTGATGCCATTCTGCCCGAAAAACACTTGTTTTTGAGTTACTTCAACCACCCTAATACCCTTCTTTAAACTACTGTTTCATGATTGATTTTGACTACCTCTTCCATAAAGTCATTATTCTCAGGTCTCTGTGGATCCATCTTCTCTGCAGGGGTTTCTGGGTAAGGGTTGGAAACTCCTATCCCAGGTTTCAGGGACATCAGCACTGGACCTAAAGAGAGAGACACAAGAGGTGATGGATCATGTATGTTGGCCATTTTGGCTCCAAAGGGATGAGTTACTGACTTCTGTTGATCCCCGACAGCCACTCCTGAGCCGTCATGGCCGCCTGGTTTCCTGCCGTCATCGGGTACAGATCCGCTTGGAAAATACCAGACTGGAACAGAGGTGGGAAGTAGTGGATTACAAATACTTCGTTACTGTACTTAAGTACATTTTTCTGGTATCAGTACTTTACTCCAATACTTATTTTTCTGACGACTTTTTACTTTGACTTCTTACATTTTGAACTCAAATACCTGTACTTTCTACTTCTTACATGTTGAACACAAATACCTGTACTTTCTACTTCTCACATGTTGAACACAAATACCTGTACTTTCTACTTCTCACATGTTGAACTCAAATACGTGTACTTTCTACTTCTTACATGTTGAACTCAAATACCTGTACTTTCTACTTCTCACATGTTGAACACAAATACCTGTACTTTCTACTTCTCACATGTTGAACTCAAATACCTGTACTTTCTACTTCTTACATGTTGAACACAAATACCTGTACTTTCTACTTCTTACATGTTGAACTCAAATACCTGTACTTTCTACTTTTTACATGTTGAACTCAAATACCTGTACTTTCTACTTCTCACATGTTGAACACAAATACCTGTACTTTCTACTTCTCACATGTTGAACTCAAATACCTGTACTTTCTACTTCTTACATGTTGAACACAAATACCTGTACTTTCTACTTCTTACATGTTGAACTCAAATACCTGTACTTTCTACTTTTTACATGTTGAACACAAATACCTGTACTTTCTACTTCTTACATGTTGAACACAAATACCTACTTTCTACTTCTTACATGTTGAACCCAAATACCTGTACTTTCTACTTCTTACATGTTGAACTCAAATACCTGAACTTTCTACTTCTTACATGTTGAACCCAAATACCTGTACTTTCTACTTCTTACATGTTGAACACAAATACCTGTACTTTCTACTTCTCACATGTTGAACTCAAATACCTGTACTTTCTACTTCTTACATGTTGAACACAAATACCTGTACTTTCTACTTCTTACATGTTGAACTCAAATACCTGTACTTTCTACTTTTTACATGTTGAACACAAATACCTGTACTTTCTACTTCTTACATGTTGAACACAAATACCTACTTTCTACTTCTTACATGTTGAACCCAAATACCTGTACTTTCTACTTCTTACATGTTGAACCCAAATACCTGTACTTTCTACTTCTTACATGTTGAACGTAAATACCTGTACTTTCTAGTTCGTACATGTTGAACACAAATACCTGTACTTTCTACTTCTTACACGTTGAACACAAATACCTGTACTTTCTACTTCTCACATGTTGAACACAAATACCTACTTTCTACTTCTTACATGTTGAACCCAAATACCTGTACTTTCTACTTCTCTCATGTTGAACCCAAATACCTGTACTTTCTACTTCTTACATGTTGAACTCAAATACCTGTACTTTCTACTTCTCACATGTTGAACACAAATACCTGTACTTTCTACTTCTCACATGTTGAACTCAAATACCTGTACTTTCTACTTCTTACATGTTGAACACAAATACCTGTACTTTCTACTTCTTACATGTTGAACTCAAATACCTGTACTTTCTACTTTTTACATGTTGAACACAAATACCTGTACTTTCTACTTCTTACATGTTGAACTCAAATACCTGTACTTTCTACTTCTTACATGTTGAACCCAAATACCTGTACTTTCTACTTCTTACATGTTGAACCCAAATACCTGTACTTTCTACTTCTTACATTTTGAACACAAATACCTGTACTTTCTACTTCTTACATGTTGAACCCAAATACCTGTACTTTCTACTTCTTACACGTTGAACACAAATACCTACTTTCTACTTCTTACATGTTGAACACAAATACCTGTACTTTCTACTTCTTACATGTTGAACCCAAATACCTGTACTTTCTACTTCTTAAATGTTGAACTCAAATACCTGTACTTTCTACTTCTTACATGTTGAACCCAAATACCTGTACTTTCTACTTCTTACATGTTGAACACAAATACCTGTACTTTCTACTTCTTACATGTTGAACCCAAATACCTG
Organism: Harpagifer antarcticus; assembly: GCA_902827135.1. Taxonomy (NCBI): domain Eukaryota; kingdom Metazoa; phylum Chordata; class Actinopteri; order Perciformes; family Harpagiferidae; genus Harpagifer; species Harpagifer antarcticus. The sequence continues at coordinate 411,386 of CADEHL010001186.1, read as the reverse complement.
TACTTTCTACTTCTTACATGTTGAACTCAAACACCTGTACTTTCTACTTCTTACATGTTGAACCCAAATACCTGTACTTTCTACTTCTTACATGTTGAACACAAATACCTGTACTTTCTACTTCTTACATGTTGAACCCAAATACCTGTACTTTCTACTTCTCACATGTTGAACACAAATACCTGTACTTTCTACTTCTTACATGTTGAACTCAAATACCTGTACTTTCTACTTCTCACATGTTGAACACAAATACCTGTACTTTCTACTTCTTACATGTTGAACTCAAATACCTGTACTTTCTACTTCTTACATGTTGAACTCAAATACCTGTACTTTCTACTTCTTACATGTTGAACTCAAATACCTGTACTTTCTACTTCTCACATGTTGAACACAAATACCTGTACTTTCTACTTCTTACATGTTGAACTCAAATACCTGTACTTTCTACTTCTTACATGTTGAACTCAAATACCTGTACTTTCTACTTCTCACATGTTGAACTCAAATACCTGTACTTTCTACTTCTTACATGTTGAACTCAAATACCTGTACTTTCTACTTCTCACATGTTGAACTCAAATACCTGTACTTTCTACTTCTCACATGTTGAACTCAAATACCTGTACTTTCTACTTCTTACATGTTGAACCCAAATACCTGTACTTTCTACTTCTTACATGTTGAACTCAAATACCTGTACTTTCTACTTCTTACATGTTGAACCCAAATACCTGTACTTTCTTCTTCTTACATGTTGAACCCAAATACCTGTACTTTCTACTTCTTACATGTTGAACCCAAATACCTGTACTTTCTACTTCTTACATGTTGAACCCAAATACCTGTACTTTCTACTTCTCACATGTTGAACTCAAATACCTGTACTTTCTACTTCTTACATGTTGAACTCAAATACCTGTACTTTCTACTTCTCTCATTTCCCAAACAGCTGGTTCCTTTAGTCTGAATGTGTGTTTGATGCATGATCATTATTCTTTAGAGTCATTGCGTGCCTATTGATTTGAACACGATCCGTGTATCCATCACTTCCTGGTCTTCTCTAAAGAAGAGGGACCAATGGAAACGTTGTCATGTTGCCGTTGTTCAGCATGGAAACATTCATTAGCTAACAATGACATTATTGTTCTATTGATATAAAGGGAGGTCAGGTACTCTTTAAAGCAGCTGCTAGTTATGGGTACTTTTTACTGAAGTACATTTCAAAGCCTCTTTACTTTTACTTGAGTAAAGAAGTTTAGTCAGTACTTTTACTTTTACCAGAGGATTTTTAAACACTAGCATCTGTACTTCTACTTGAGTAAAGGATGTCTGTACTTCTACTTGAGTAAAGGATGTGTGTACTCGTGCCCTCTCTGGACTGGAAGGATAGACGGAAATAAAAAAACATGCAGCTTTTGTGTCTAAATGGTCAGTAAATACCTAGTTAACGTGTGATGCTAACCTCTTTCCGCGGTACGATCATGGAAAGTGGCTCCACCAAGTCTTTGATGGAGATCAGACGGTAAAATCTGAAAACTTCGCAGGCGCTAACGTCCAGTCCGCGCTTTGGCATCACGCCTATAGTGACAGTTGATCGTTAAACATCGGGAAACAGCTAGCATAAGAAAGCTAGCCAAAGGTATTTATTGTATAAGTAACAAGTAGAACATGGTGATCTTGATAACATTCAGCATTGGTATTGATAACTAAGTTGGACTGCCCAACATGTGTGTCTTCGTTAACCGTTTGGGTTCGTTTTAAATGCACGTTTCAGCTATCTTTATTGCTAATTCTCATAGAAATGGGTTTATAGAGTTGGCTTTTTCTACAGAATAAGTACAGTGAAACTCGCTAAGTTGGTTAATTTCCAAACTAAGTGTTTGTGCTGCTGCTTTGCTTGGTATTTTATTCTGAATAACATATTCTACAGCAAGCTAATGTCGTGTTTTGACCAAATATATCTTGTAAAGCTAACAAATAAGTTTGGCCAAAAGTAAAGTTGTGAAGCTAGCTAAGACATGAGTGTTTTTATAAAATAAGAGTGTATGTTTTTCCTGCAATATCATGTGGCCTACGATTGGGCGCTAACGTTGGTAGGGTAAGGTTTAAGTTTTAGGCGGCAAATATATGTTCAAAAGCAACAAAACACTACACTTTTGAATGGGTTTGTTGACCTCACCGAGTCCTTTCTGTGGCAGCAGAGACCGGTACTCTGTCAGGAAGCTGATGTAAGGTTTCTCCGTGCTCAGCTCGTAGTACCGGATGTTCCCGTCACCCTGAATAAAGGTATTTAAATTCCCTTTAGGTTCAATTTCCTAACAACCAGACTGGAACACCATCAATATGCAAGGAGTTCTGGGTAATCTGTGTGTTTTCTAAGACCTTTCCAGCCAGGTAGAGCATGTGTGTGTCCGGATCGTAGAACGGGAAGAGGACTCCTGCAGATCCGTCCAGAACTTCTTCGTACAGCGGCTCAGATAAGTCGTCCTAGAAACAAAAACACCTTAATTTAAAGGTCTCCTATCATACAAAATGCACTTTTTGATGTCTTTTATCCATAAATATGTGTCTCCGGTGTGAGACTCACAAAGTGTCCGAAAACAAAACCCTCTCTCTTTTGCTCCGTACCCACATCTCTAAAAGCGGGGGTACAACGGAGCTGATCCAGATGTGTGTCCGATATGACGTAATATCTGAAATGTGGGCGGGCTTTACACCCACGGGCCAATCAGAAACGTTGCTGTATCAGAAACAATGCCTGACGTGTTTTGGACGTAATATGGTCGGTGTTCACATTAGCATCTCTAACACTCAGAGCTAACCTGTACTGGAGAGAGCATGTGTGAAGAAGCAGGAGATAAGGTACTCACCTTGTGGTAAACCCGCGAGAGAAAGCATTTGAGCTATAATATATGTCTAGAAATAGTACAATAGGACACCTTTAACTAATGAAGCATTGAATTAGAAGGTAAAGTGTGTGTTTGAGTCTCACGGGGTCCCAGAGGACGATCTGTCGGTGGTTCCAGATCGAACTGCCGGTGGAGAGAAGCATCTTCAGTCCTCCGATGAACAACACCTTACTCGCTCTGTGGGAATTACTCCGGGACACCTAAAGGATGGAGAAAAGTTATCAATATAACCCAGAGGTGGGAAGTAACTAAGTACATTTACTTAAGTACTGTACTTAAGTACAATTGTGAGGTACTTTCCTTGAGTTTTTTCCTTTGATGCTACATTATACGTCTACTCCAGTACATTTAAAAGAGAAATAGCAAAATTATTGAAATATTTGACAAAAAGTCAACCAGGACTTTGTTTGTCTACAGCAGTGAAATATGATCAACAATATTAGAAATGTCCCATAATGTAATGATATACACACAAAGGCCATTTTATGCACTATGAGTATTTATGGAACTATTGTTCTACATAGTATACAGTATAAATAATCACTCAAATCTGTGTTACATCTTTTAAGCCAACTTTATTCTGACTTATTACCACAAGTGTTACTCTTTATGGTCAATAGACCTAATTTACACAAAATTAAACCTAATTTCTGAGATAAAAAAGGCATAAATGTTGAATGCAGTGTTACTTTTACTCAAGCAAAGCATCTGCATACTTCTTCCACCACTGGAATTACCACAGCATGAGCATTTCTGAAACACACCTGCAGAGATGGCAACACACCCCTTACTCAAGTAGAAGTACAGATACTCGTGTTTAAAAATCCTCTGGTGAAAGTAGAAGTACTGACTAAACTTCTTTACTCAAGTCAAAGTAAAGAGGCTTTGAAATGTACTTCAGTAAAAAGTACCCATAGCTAGCAGCTGTTTTAAAGAGTACCTGACCTCCCTTTATATCAATAGAACAATAATGTCATTGTTAGCTAATGAATGTTTCCATGCTGAACAACGGCAACATGACAACGTTTCCATTGGTCCCTCTTCTTTAGAGAAGACCAGGAAGTGATGGATACACGGATCGTGTTCAGATCAATAGGCACGCAATGACTCTAAAGAATAATGATCACGCATCAAACACACATTCAGACTAAAGGAACCAGCTGTTTGGGAAATGAGAGAAGTAGAAAGTACAGGTATTTGAGTTCAACATGTAAGAAGTAGAAAGTACAGGTATTTGAGTTCAACCTGTAAGAAGTAGAAAGTACAGGTATTTGAGTTCAACATGTAAGAAGTAGAAAGTACAGGTATTTGAGTTCAACATGTAAGAAGTAGAAAGTACAGGTATTTGTGTTCAACATGTGAGAAGTAGAAAGTACAGGTATTTGAGTTCAACATGTAAGAAGTAGAAAGTACAGGTATTTGAGTTCAACATGTAAGAAGTAGAAAGTACAGGTATTTGTGTTCAACATGTGAGAAGTAGAAAGTACAGGTATTTGAGTTCAACATGTAAGAAGTAGAAAGTACAGGTATTTGAGTTCAACATGTAAGAAGTAGAAAGTACAGGTATTTGAGTTCAACATGTAAGAAGTAGAAAGTACAGGTATTTGGGTTCAACATGTAAGAAGTAGAAAGTACAGGTATTTGAGTTCAACATGTAAGAAGTAGAAAGTACAAGTATTTGGGTTCAACATGTAAGAAGTAGAAAGTACAGGTATTTGAGTTCAACATGTAAGAAGTAGAAAGTACAGGTATTTGAGTTCAACATGTAAGAAGTAGAAAGTACAGGTATTTGAGTTCAACATGTAAGAAGTAGAAAGTACAGGTATTTGTGTTCAACATGTGAGAAGTAGAAAGTACAGGTATTTGTGTTCAACATGTGAGAAGTAGAAAGTACAGGTATTTGTGTTCAACATGTAAGAAGTAGAAAGTACAGGTATTTGGGTTCAACATGTAAGAAGTAGAAAGTACAGGTATTTGGGTTCAACATGTAAGAAGTAGAAAGTACAGGTATTTGGGTTCAACATGTAAGAAGTAGAAAGTACAGGTATTTGGGTTCAACATGTAAGAAGTAGAAAGTACAGGTATTTGGGTTCAACATGTAAGAAGTAGAAAGTACAGGTATTTGGGTTCAACATGTAAGAAGTAGAAAGTACAGGTATTTGGGTTCAACATGTAAGAAGTAGAAAGTACAGGTATTTGGGTTCAACATGTAAGAAGTAGAAAGTACAGGTATTTGAGTTCAACATGTAAGAAGTAGAAAGTACAGGTATTTGTGTTCAACATGTGAGAAGTAGAAAGTACAGGTATTTGTGTTCAACATGTGAGAAGTAGAAAGTACAGGTATTTGTGTTCAACATGTAAGAAGTAGAAAGTACAGGTATTTGAGTTCAACATGTAAGAAGTAGAAAGTACAGGTATTTGGGTTCAACATGTAAGAAGTAGAAAGTACAGGTATTTGGGTTCAACATGTAAGAAGTAGAAAGTACAGGTATTTGAGTTCAACATGTAAGAAGTAGAAAGTACAGGTATTTGAGTTCAACATGTAAGAAGTAGAAAGTACAGGTATTTGAGTTCAACATGTAAGAAGTAGAAAGTACAGGTATTTGAGTTCAACATGTAAGAAGTAGAAAGTACAGGTATTTGTGTTCAACATGTGAGAAGTAGAAAGTACAGGTATTTGTGTTCAACATGTGAGAAGTAGAAAGTACAGGTATTTGGGTTCAACATGTAAGAAGTAGAAAGTACAAGTATTTGGGTTCAACATGTAAGAAGTAGAAAGTACAGGTATTTGAGTTCAACATGTAAGAAGTAGAAAGTACAGGTATTTGAGTTCAACATGTAAGAAGTAGAAAGTACAGGTATTTGAGTTCAACATGTAAGAAGTAGAAAGTACAGGTATTTGTGTTCAACATGTGAGAAGTAGAAAGTACAGGTATTTGTGTTCAACATGTGAGAAGTAGAAAGTACAGGTATTTGTGTTCAACATGTAAGAAGTAGAAAGTACAGGTATTTGGGTTCAACATGTAAGAAGTAGAAAGTACAGGTATTTGGGTTCAACATGTAAGAAGTAGAAAGTACAGGTATTTGGGTTCAACATGTAAGAAGTAGAAAGTACAGGTATTTGGGTTCAACATGTAAGAAGTAGAAAGTACAGGTATTTGGGTTCAACATGTAAGAAGTAGAAAGTACAGGTATTTGGGTTCAACATGTAAGAAGTAGAAAGTACAGGTATTTGGGTTCAACATGTAAGAAGTAGAAAGTACAGGTATTTGGGTTCAACATGTAAGAAGTAGAAAGTACAGGTATTTGAGTTCAACATGTAAGAAGTAGAAAGTACAGGTATTTGTGTTCAACATGTGAGAAGTAGAAAGTACAGGTATTTGTGTTCAACATGTGAGAAGTAGAAAGTACAGGTATTTGTGTTCAACATGTAAGAAGTAGAAAGTACAGGTATTTGAGTTCAACATGTAAGAAGTAGAAAGTACAGGTATTTGGGTTCAACATGTAAGAAGTAGAAAGTACAGGTATTAGTGTTCAACATGTAAGAAGTAGAAAGTACAGGTATTTGGGTTCAACATGTAAGAAGTAGAAAGTACAGGTATTTGGGTTCAACATGTAAGAAGTAGAAAGTACAGGTATTTGGGTTCAACATGTAAGAAGTAGAAAGTACAGGTATTTGGGTTCAACATGTAAGAAGTAGAAAGTACAGGTATTTGAGTGCAACATGTAAGAAGTAGAAAGTACAGGTATTTGGGTTCAACATGTAAGAAGTAGAAAGTACAGGTATTTGTGTTCAACATGTAAGAAGTAGAAAGTAAAGGTATTTGTGTTCAAAATGTAAGAAGTAGAAAGTACAGGTATTTGGGTTCAACATGTTAAAAGTAAAAAGTCGTCAGAAAAATAAGTAGTTAAGTAAAGTACTGATACCAGAAACATGTACTTAAGTACAGTAATAAAGTATTTGTACTCCACTACTTCCCACCACTGCGTACCTGTAGGATCTTCCCTGTTCGAGGGTCCAGGACTCGAACCCGTCGGTCTTTGGATGTGACGGCCAGCCGGCTGCCGTCAGAGTTGAAGCTGACGGACAGCAGCAGAGCGTCAGATGGGTATCGATTGTGAACCGGAGACAGAACCACCCGGACCGGACACCTGAGGACCGAACCCGCCTGGGAAACATCCCAGAGGAGGACCTGGGGAAACAGAGGAAAAATCAGGGCGGTTTGGTCCAAAAAACACCCGATCTGAAATGTGGGCGGGCTTTACACCCCTGGCCCAATCAGAAACGTTGCTATCAGAAACAATGCACAACGTTTTGGACGTAATATTGTCTGTGTTTACATTAGCATCGCTAACACTCAGAGCTAACCTGTACTGGAGAGAGCATGTGTGTGAAGAAGCAGGAAGTAAAAAGGAACTCACCTTGTGGTAAACCTGAGAGACACAATGAATTTGAGCTCCATACTGTTTCAGAAATAATCCTTGATGTGTTTTGGAACATAATATGGCCTTTAATCACGACAGCATTTAGTTTTAAAGCTTTAGACCCAGAATCATCACTTTAGTAACTGGGCTAAAATAGAGGGGTTAAACTTACCTACCCCACCTTTAAGTTTGGTTTATAATAAATCGGCAAATCAGGATCCTGACCTTGTAGTCGTAGGCGGAGCTTAGCAGCAGGTTCTCCGCTATTGGATGCCACTCGATAAGCCCCACTCTCCTGGAGTGACCAATCAGAGTCTTCCTGGCCGTGGTGAGGTTCTGCTGGACGCCGCACACCGGGACGTCCCAGATCTTCACCTGAACACACAGAACTCTTACATAAGTTGTTGGGAAAATAGTGAATGTCCTCTTCCAACATGAGAGTCACGTGATAACAAAGGTATCCCAACTGTAGCTGTGAACATGACAGGATGTGTGATTACCTAGCAGAGCATCAGGACTGTTTGAGGCAGATGATAGCTATGTGATTAACATGATGACTCAGCCTCTATGGAGAGAGACATCAAGCATGCTCATTTCTGACGTGGAGCTAATCTGAAGGAAACATTGAATACTGCTTTCTCTGATGTCGATCAGTTAATAAACTATTAAAAAGTAGTGCAGTTGCAAGTTGTAACTGTTCAGCGTTTGACGGTGTTCAGTTCTCGTATGGCTCTGGGGTAGAAAGTGTTTTTCAGTGGGTTTGTCCTTGATTGAATTGACCTGTAGCGTCTACCGGAGGGCAGAAGAGCAAACAGGAAGTGTCCAGGGTGTGAAGAGTCTGCAATGATTCTGCCTGCTCTGTTGAGGCAACGTTGGCTGAAGAGTTCCTCCAGAGAAGGCAGTGAGCAGCCGATGACCTTCTGGGCTGTGTTGACGACCCTCTGAAGGGATTTCCTGTCCTTTTCTGAGCAGCTGGCACACCACGTGGTTAGGCAATATGCCAGCACACTCTCTATGGAGCAGCGGAGACACCAGAAGCTTCTCCTCCAGGTTGTTTGTCCTGAGGATCCTCAGGAGGTGGAGTCGCTGCTGGGCCTTTTCACAGATGGTGTGGTGTTGATAGACCAGGATAGATCTTCAGCAATGTGTGTGCCGAGGAACCTGAAGGCGGGAACCCTTTCCACACAGTTTCCGTTGATGTACAGTGGATCTGGTCTATAATGAGTTCTTTTGTTTTGATGGAGTTCAGAACAAGGTTATTATCTGAACACCACACTATCAGTCTCTGGATCTCATCCCTGTTGGCTGACTCATCTCCTCTTGTGATCAGTCCAACCACGGTTGTGTCGTCCGCGAACTTGACGGTGGGGTGAGTGGGGGCACAGTCATAGGTGTACAGGGAGTAGAGCATGGGGCTCAGCACACAGCCTTGTGGTGAACCGGTGCTGAGTGTGAGTGTGGAGGAGAGGTGAGGGCCTATTCTCACTGTCTGGGGGCGGTTAGTTAGGAAGTCCTTAATCCATTGGCAGATGTTTGGAGAAAATCCTAGGTCAGATAGCTTGGAAACCAATCTGCCCGGGATGACTGTATTAAAGGCAGAACTGTAAGTGATGACTACTTCCATTCTGGAGAGGATCACAAATACATGGATCCTGAGATTGAAGCTCAAGCCGGTGGCAAGTGATATTTTTCAAACAAAAGTACTGCATAAAAGTACAGTTTTGAGGTACTCGTATGTCTGTAAACACATGCATGTAAACACACAGGTGCTTACGGTGCCGTCCTCCGAACACGAGGCGATGCAGTGATCGTTGAACGGGTTCCACTTCACGTCCAGAACCCTTCCTCTGTGGCCACAGACCCTCGGGTGCTGAGGGTCCACCCGGCCCGTCTGAGAGCAGGGAAACAAAAGAGTAACGCAATTACATTTTTTATTACAGCGCTTTTTCAAGTGCTGAAAGCGCTTTACGTGACATATTTCACATATTGGACATGTAACAGTCAATACTGTGGACAACACCATGTTCATAATTGACTGTGTGTGTTCTGGTTTGTATCAACAAATACTTGTACTTCTTTTTGTCTAATATTTTATCCTTTAAACAGAATGCTCACGTGGTGGAGGGGCAGCACCAGGAAAGCCCCGCCCCCTTCGCACTCCGTCACCACGGCGATGAAGCAGGGATTGGCTGAGCAGTAGTGGTTGTCATGGACACCGCGTGTGATTGGCACCCCGTCGTAGCTGTGCTCCTTATTGGACGGCTTCCCGAAAACGTGACGAAACTTTGAGCATCGGAAAGACGAGCGCCACGACATCTGAAGGGGGAGAGGTTAGGAAAACTTTAGAGTGTGTGTGTGTGTGTGTGTGTGTGTGTGTGTGTGTGTGTGTGTGTGTGTGTGTGTGGGGGGGGGGGGGGGACTTGGACAGTTTTATTATCTGGTCTCATGAATAATCCAATCAGCTGTCTTTCATAATCTTATCAATAATGAATCAATTTCTTCAATAACTTCTTAATCATTTGCGCACACACACACACATACACACACACACACACACACACACACACACACACACACACTCACACACTCACACACTGATAAATCCTCCATCCAGAACAGTTTGTCCGTGTTATTAAATATTTATCGGTACATACACACTTTGCTGTTGTTACAGCGGCAAGTCTTCCTGACTTTTGACCTTTACAAGAGATCAGCTTACTGCGGCGGAAAAAAACACACATTTCCACTTTGAATACCCTCCGAAATTATGAAATATAACACAGAAAACCACTAAATACCTGCTATGATGTCCACGGATAGTTCAGCATCAAATTCACGGACTTGTTTAAAGTATGTTATGTTTTATTTCCCTGCCTTTAGCACCGGATCTTAGGCGCTTTTCTACTGCAGGACCTAGCACGGCTTAGTACGGTATGGTTAGGCCAGGCACACTTTATGCTGTGTTTCCATTACAGTTTATTAACAGGGGTAGTAACTATAGTAACGCAGTGTAGGCGGGGCGATCAGCTGTTCGGCGGGCGGTGCGGCGCTGCATAAAACTGCCGTGACGTCATCTTCAATTCGAACCACAAAACCAACACAGCCGTTAGCCGTTAGCCCTCACAGCTCCTCATGTCTGTTCAGAAACTAGACAGAAGTGAAACAAGTACAAACCACAGACTGCCTGTGTCATGGAGAATACAGTCGCTGCTTTATTTATGTCTGTAGGCCGTTGTTGTGAGCGTGGACGGTCGGAGCATATACAACGTTAGCTTAGCCGATCTCCATTCAGAAAACACGCATTTTAAAGGTGTTTCTCTGCCGTCTGTCTGCAGACTCGTCAAAGCGTTAATTCATGGTTCTTACTAACCGGTATCAGTGTGTTGTTTCTTCGGCATCATTTTGAAACGTGTATTACAATTAAATCACGGTCAAATATGTTCATGTTGTTGCAGTTGTAGCTCCCTAGCCAGCGATTCTCTCTGACCAATCAGCAGTGGAGAGTGTTTACATCACTAGTTTAGCATATTCAGCCCGGTTGTTGGCCCGGGAAGAACCTCGATTTTGGAGGGCCAGGAAAAGGTGAAAAAGTAGCCCTGAGCCGGATGCCAATAGTGACATCACTACGCAAAACCTGCACTCCTATTGGCTAGCGCTCCAACTGATTATACGTGATAGGCTAAGGGGCGGGACAACTCTAAGCGGTTGACCAATCACAACAGAGCCGGCCAGCTAACCAATCAGAGCAGACTGGGCCAAACCTACATCTTGATATTTGTTTTAGTCACCATTTTTTTCCCAGTAACTTAGTTTCAACTTAAAATTACAAAACTGATAACTGTGGCCCAGGTTGAAGCACAGTAACTCAGTATTTTACATGAATTACATTATCGTAGATTTATTCTTTTGTAGGGGGGCCACAGGGGAGCACTGGCCCCTGTGGCCCCCCCTAACGCACATGACTCTAACTAAAGTACTGCATAAAAGGACAGTTTTGAGGTACTTTTACGCAGAGATGGCAAAAGTAAACACATCCTTTACTCAAGTAGAAGTACAGATACTCGTGGACTCTGGTTTCAGACAGAGGGTGAAAAGAGGTGCTGCAGTACAGGCAATATGAGAACAATAAAGAGCTTTTTGAACATTAAAGCCTGGAGACATGTCCCAGGAGAGACACTAAATACAAAATACATCATAAAATCCCCTCAGAAACTTTAAAGCTACATGGAAATATCATTTTGTTGATTTTAATAATTTTTATCATTTTAAAAACACAGCTGTTTGCATGTGTTGGAAGTTCAAATGTCAAAAATGTAATTGAATTTAAAATGTGGGGAATGAAGTAGAAATATTGAGTAAAAGTCGGGAGAATAGAGTCGGAGACATTTGAGAATGAATTGAGTGGAAATGTGAAAGATGAATGTGAGAATTTTTCACAGGGAATGAATTAGAAATCCACCAAAGTGTTGAGATAACATTTTCACTGCAAAACCTCGCTAACTGTCAACATCTAAACATCGTTTTTCCCGACCTTCTTATAGAAATAAATAAAATGTAGATCAATACAAATATAAGAATGTCGACTTACCTCAGTCATGTAGGACTCACTGACGTCTCCTCCTGCAGACAAACTGTTAATATATTTTCAAGATGTAGTGAAAGAGCGACGGCTGAGTGCTGACTTCTGACAGCAGTAAGTGTGTGTGTGTGTGTGATCCTTGACGTCTCGCCTCAACTTCCAGATTAGCGTAGCTGTTTATGCACGGCTGCACGCGCACAAACAAAACTTTACATCCGATACTGCTGCACACACGCGTGCACACACACACACACACGCACACACAGTATTCCCCTTCAAATGACCATCACAATTCCTTAACAATACTAACTCGATTGTTGTCCTCAAAAAAGTAGTTCTTAATTAACAGAACTCTTTGATTGTTATGCATTTAAACGTAAGATTTGCCATTTTCTGCCACTAGGGGGCTCTCAATCAAACATTAACATGGACAGAGATTACTGTGGGGTGAGGTAGCGTTGGATCATGGGAGTTGTAGTCTTTAGCTTCTTGCCTCTGATTAAAGGTAACATCAGGAAATAGTAGAGTAGAGCGTGACGGGCCGGTTGATCCACGTAAAGTGCCTCGGTAGCGGTGATCTGAATAATATTTATATTTCATGCCGTTTTTGACTAAAATGACTAAATAATTAGCCATTCTCAATCTCCCTCTTAATAAAAGCAAAGCACACCATTTTTTTAAAGCTATGATTAGCGAAATTGAATTAACCAAATTCGGATTTGTATTGATTTTATTTTTCCACTAGATGTCGGAAGTGGAGATTTTAAAGCTCTCTGAGACGCATTTGAAAAAAAAGCAGATTTGTACATGATTTCATTCATATTGTCGGGTTACAATTCTTTCAAACATTACATTTAATTACAACATATTAGATGGTTAGATTTTCAAATACATATTTCATGTGATTTCAACATGTGGCATCCAATTCATTAAGGCAACCCAAACTACCTAGAAACCTACAATTTCACTGTTATGAGACAGGAAATGCATCCATATATTTTACTCTGGCACTTCCCATTGGTATCGTCCAGTAGGGTTGTACTAGCCTAGCTGTAAATCAGGTATTAGTAAAACAGCATACAAAAAATGTACGAACATATCAGACAAGAGGTCAAAGAAGTTGCTGATGACTTGGTTTGGTGTTCGGAAATGTTATTTTCGGATTCAGAAACGTCAGGAATGAGGGCCGTTGAGGTCTGGTTGGTTGTGTTAATTTGGGGTCCGGGAGTTGCAAGAATAGTTGGGGTTGATGTCGGATTGGTAGAGTTATTTTGGGGTTTGGAAGTAGCAGGAATAGTTGCCGTTGAGTTGGTTGTATTGGTTTGGGGTTCAGTAGTTTCAGGAATAAAGGGTGTTGGTGTCTGGTTGGTTGTGTTGGTTTGGAGTTTGGAACTTGAAGGAATAGTTGTGGTTGATGTTGTAGTGGTGGAGTTAGTTTTGGGTTCAGAAGTAGCAGGAATAGTTGGCATTGGATTGGTGGAGTTAGTTTTGGGTTCAGAAGTAGCAGGAATAGTTGGCATTGGGTTGGTTGTGTTGGTTTGGGGTCCGGAACTTGAAGGAATAGTTGTGGTTGATGTTGTAGTGGTGAAGTTAGTTTGGGGTTTGGAAGTTGCAGGAATAGTTGGGGTAGATTTTGGATTGGTGGAGTTAGTTCTGGTTTGGGAAGTTGTTCCGGTTAATGTTTCTATAGTTGTAGGTTTAGTGGCAAAACTGGGGATAGCAGCAGTTAAAGGAATTCTTGTTGTGGTAGCTACATGGCCAGATTTAGTGGCATTTTGAGAAGTAGCAGGAACTGTTGTATGCAAATTACCACCTCCTCCTCCACCACCTCCTCCACCTCCTCCTAAAGCACCCATTCCTAAAGCACCCATTCCTAAACCACCTCTTAAAGCACCTCCCTCTCCACCATCTCCTCCTTCACCACCCTTGTTATCATCAGGATTGTCTTTCTTTTTCTTTGTAGTTGTCGTTGTTGTTGTTGTTGTTGTGGGGGCGGTGGTGGTGGTTGTTGTTGTGGTTGTAGGGACTGTTGTTGTTTTGTCTGTAGTTGTAGACAAAGTGGTGCTCAAGGTGGTCGAGACGCTGGAAGAGGGAACGCTAGTCGTGGCAGTGGGAGGGGCAGATGTGGTTGAAGTTCGGGGAAGACATTGGCAAATGACTTTATATCGGTTCTGGTCCAGGATCGTCCCGTCCTGCAAGATTCGGGGGACATTTGGTGTTTTTTCCAGAAGAAGAAACCCAGGACAGTCATCCATTGAATTCACCACTTCAGTTAGTGTGGGATGGATGGACAGGAGGATGGTGGCAAAGGGCAGGAGACTCCATCTTTTTAGGGTCACATACTGTGTATTTTTTGGGAGGGGAAAGAACAATGCATTATCAAACATTAGAGTTTGAGATACCAGTTCAAACCAGAGCTTTTCGGAGAGGAATCATAATGTTATCTCATAGAGTGGTGAAGTGATGACGTATTCACCAGTGGGGTATTTACTGATTTGACTGATAACAACCTCTTGAGCTTATTTCAGGAGTCATTAGCTGGGTTTCAACTCATTACTTTACACACTGGTTAATGATTCCTAAGTTACACTTTTGTTGTTCGGCATTGTGTACACACAAAGATAATCAGGCTTTATTTCCTTGACGAATACCAGCAATAAATCTTTCCGTTAGAAAAACTGCTTGTAGATTCACATTCATCATGAAGCAGTAATAAAATAAAATACTCCCTAAAAGTCCTGTTTTAGGAACTTTACTTGAGAAGAAGTACAGGAGTATTTTCAGTAAAAGTTAATTAAAGTATGTTCAGTAAAAGTTTGCAGAATCACCCGTTTCGCATCAACATGGGAGCAGCATCGTCTTGATCATTCAAGTTACTTCGCGTATTCAGAACAAAATAAACTTGCCGTAACTTTCATATCATTTTTATTTGAGATAAAATTACAGCGTTTATATTCTGCCGAACTATAATCGTTTAATTTAGTTATTTTTACGTTTGTAAAATCGCATAAATCACGGAAAACATTGGATTTTGTCTGGATTTTAGTTTGTCTTTGATAATTGTACTTATATGAGATATTACGATTATTTTCATAAAACCTTTTAAATAAAACATTTAATAACATTCATTTAACTTTATTTTACTTACAATTACAGTGTTTAGATTTAGCTGAACTATAATTATTTATTTTTTTGAATATTTTATTAGAAAACATATTTAAACCTAAATTAAGGATATAATATTTTTGATTATATTTATTTATCTTTGGTTCAGAGGAAATGTGTTATGAGTACAAACTGAAAATTATATAAAAAAAAGACATTTAAGACTTTGGGTGATTTCTCATCTGCAGTTTTCAACATTTTAAAAGTAATCCATTAAATGAGAAAATAATCCAGAGATGAATAATCAGGAATAATCCTTATAAAGCTTTAAAAAGAAACACTTACCATCTTGGATCAGAGCTCCATGAAATCTGCTGAAACTGAGTGAACTCAGAGAGTCTGAAGGAAGGTACATGTCCCTGGAGGTGTGGCTACAGAAATCTATAATAATCTCCGTCATCGGGAACTTTCCATGGATGTGTTTTTGTTCAATATCAGTCCAATATTTATTCAGGACGGTGCGTTGAACGGTCCTTTACTTCCTTTACATAATATTTGTACATTGCCTAACAGAAAAAGAAACTACAAATCAACATGAGCAGTGTTTTACTTCATGGACACAACTTCAGTTTAAATACCTTTATAGACAGGATGACGCAATAATGCAAAATACTATTCGTGCCGGCAGCGAAGCAAATTTAAAAAGAATATATATTGATGTCCTATAAGCCCATAACGTGAAATGATTGCTGTAAGATTCATATATTTCGTACATAAGCCAATAACGTGAAATTACTCATGTATATATATTGTACGATAACTTGATTACGTTAAATGTATTTCGTACGATAAGTCAATATTGTAAAGCTGTTGACGTCAAATCCATATATTTCGTACGATTAGGATTATCTTTCTTTTTCTTTGTAGTTGTTGTGGTGGTTGTTGTGGTTGTAGGGACTAGGGACTGTTGTTGTTTTGTCTGTAGTTGTAGATAAAGTGGTGCTCAAGATGGGTGGAAGATGGAAAGCTAGGTGTGGTAGTGGGAGGGGCAGATGTGGTTGACGTTTGGGGAAGACATTGGCAAAAAGAAGAAGAAGCAGAAATACTTCTTCTACTTGTTTCCTCTTATAGGCCAGTTTCACGAAGAGGACACTTTGTTCCAGGAAACATCTCAAATCCCAGTTTCTCATTCGGCCAAAGTCTTTTGCTCAAGTGTTTTTTTTATTTATGTTCTTCAGCAACCCAGCGTGCAGCCAACACCCACTTCTCCGTTGTGTGATTGAAACAGCAAAATGCTGACCAGAGACAAAATATGCCTTTTTTCTCAGAACCTGGCAATCCATCACACTCTACAACACCTGGAATCCCCCAACACCTACGCCCGCATCTTGTTCCTGGACTTCAGCTCCGCTTTCAACACCATCAACCCGGAAAAACTCTTCAATAAACGAATGGACATGAACACTGACCCCTGCATCTGTCACTGGGTCCACAGCTTCCTCTGGAACAGACAACAACGGGTCAAAATAAACAACTCCACATCTCTCCCTCTGCACCTCAGTATAGGAGCTCCACAAGGCTGTGTCCTATCCCCCTGGTTATTCTCACTCTACACAAACCAACTCACATCTCAGCCCCCCACAGTCAACATATATAAATACGCAGATGACACAACAATAACAGGACTCATCTCAAATAATAATGAAACACAATACCTCACTCAGATCCATCAAGCAGTCACCTGGGGGGTATATTACGAAGCAGGATGTTCGTTTAGCGGCTAACTTCAGGGAAAACTCGGGGTTTCCAGTCCTTCAACGCTGGTTCTCTTTTTAGCGGGCTAGATCTCCATGGTAACTTATGCTGTGCGGCTAACCTGCCCCGGAGCAGGTTAGGTTGCAGGCTAAGAGCTCAACTCAGTGAAAGCACCGCCTGCTGACCAATCAGAGCTCAGTGTGCGGAGTTTAAAGCGATCAAGTCATATTACAGGAGAAAGGAAATACAGAAAAGCCGTTGCAGGAAAGACAGCAACAATCAGCGACTGTGTGAACGTGAACATGAATAGAATATCACCTCCATCTTCAGAGCAATCTGACAATTAGAACATTAGCGTTGAGAAAGATTAATTAAATATCTGCCACAACATAAGTAACCAGATCAGAGTAACATTAAGTACAGTCCGCGGCATATCACTTCATAATGTATCATCTCCTTATCTGAGTCAGCTGAGCGTATCTGGCCGTGCAACACTCACAGTGTCACATACTGGATGCAGAAGGATTATTTTAAGCAACACATTAAAGGTGGGGTAGGTAATTTTGGAGAAACAGCTCGAGTGCGCTAGAATTAGAAAATACACAACCGGAAGAAATCTGCCCCTTCCTCACAGAGCCCCTCCTCCAACACACACGAACGTGCACATGACCAATGAGGGCACGAGATAAGTGTGTGCCCAGATGGAAGGCTGACAGGCAGGTAGGCCATCCAGTTACTTTAGCCGGCTCAGATGATTGGTCGAGCTTTTTACAGCGCCATGGCTTCCACAGATGACTTTTTGTCAAAGCACTTCAGATATTCATTGCTATCGGGATGTTAAGAGCATTCCATGGAATATAACAACACGTGTATCTCGAGCCGGTTTCTCAAACTTACTTGTCAAATGTAATGAAAGTCAGATGGTGTCTTAGACGGGCAGTGATATCATAAACCTGTTAATGTACGCATTCAAACACTTGTTCTGGTACCAGCTGTATTCACCTTGCAGGTGCAGCTCTGTGGCTTTGATCCTGGATCAAGTGTTTAAGTCATGGATGTTTAAAGTTTAACGTCTTCATATTTGTCTAATTATATAGTTGACTTTTCATTCAGGAAGTATGACGCTGCGCTGTCAGTGCGCTTCTCCATGTTTGTGATTGGTCGAATGCTCCAGATACCACCCCTTTCATGTGAACGCGCACCTAACTAGATAGGACATAGCTGGCTTGAGCGATCCACTTGATAACCTGCGTCGTAGTACCGTTTAGCGAGAGCGCGTATGTTTTGGATTAGGCCAACCGGCTAACTCAAACATACAGGGGGGTGG
Organism: Harpagifer antarcticus; assembly: GCA_902827135.1. NCBI lineage: Eukaryota > Metazoa > Chordata > Actinopteri > Perciformes > Harpagiferidae > Harpagifer > Harpagifer antarcticus. The sequence continues at coordinate 393,280 of CADEHL010001186.1, read as the reverse complement.
CGTCTGTTTCTCTGGCCACCACAGTGATTGAGAGAGATGAGTTGGGACCAGAGGTCATTAAAAGCAACAAATTAGCCCCGGTCTGTTGTGGCGACAATCTCTCACCGGGCCAGAGAGCAGACGTTGCTTCGTTGCAAAGGCAGTTTGCCGACGTGTTCTCTCCGCTGCCAGGGCGCACCTCTCTCATACACCACCGCATAGAAACGCCCCCGGGCGTGGCCATTCGTTCACGGCCCTATCGGCTGCCTGAACATAAGAGGAAAATTGTTCAGGCGGAGCTTCAGGCTATGCTAGAAATGGGGGTGATAGAAGAGTCCACCAGTGACTGGTGTTGCCCCGTCGTGCTGGTACGTAAGTCCGACGGGTCAATCCGGGTGAACGAGGTGTCCAAATTCGATGCTTATCCAATGCCCCGGGTCGACGAACTCCTGGATCGGCTAGGCACTGCTCGCTTTTACACGACGCTGGATTTAACCAAGGGCTATTGGCAGATTCCCCTTTCTCCAGAGTCTAAGGAAAAAACGGCCTTCTCCACTCCGTATGGTTTATACCAATTCATCACACTTTCTTTCGATGTGTTCGGAGCTCCAGCCACCTTCCAGCGGCTCATGGACCGGGTGCTGCGTCCCCACTCTGCATATGCTGCTGCTTACTTGGATGATGTCATCATTCACAGTGAGACATGGGAGCAGCATATGCAGCAGGTGGGGACAGTGCTCAAGTCCGTGAGGCAGGCGGGGCTCACGGCCAACCCGTAGAAGTGTGCAGTTGGACGGAGGGAGGTACGGTATCTGGGGTACCACTTGGGCGGCGGGCAGGTGCGGCCACAGGTAGAGAAAACAACCGCCAATTCAGCCTGTATGGCGCCCAAGACGAAAAAAGAGGTCCCGAGCCGCGGAGGTGTTACTGTCGGGCCGCGAAATAGCTGTGAGTTTATCGTAATATTTGCAGAATTATAAATATATACAAATATTTTATCAAAAAAAATTCAATACATTTTTTTATTTTCATTTTATTTCGTACCAGTCATATTATTTCATCCAAAACATACAAAATAAATCAAAATTGGTTAGCATAAGGTCTCAGCCTCTCGTGCGCAGAGAAAGTTACAGGTGGTGCGCCAACAGGAAGTGGAGCACACAGGAGACAACCGTTTCATCGCAGACTGTTATGTTTGTGGGGGAATGGCAGTGCAGACATTATTTGAGATATATTTCGAACTCGGACTTCATTTTAAGGACATTGCGGCCAGGGGCGTAGATCTCTCTTTTTATTTGTAAAACTTCCTTCACTTCATGAAATGGCTGCAGCATCAGGAGGCAGCCTCTGAGAAGTGCAGCACCAGCGCGTACACACCACACACACCTCTACACACACACACACACCTCTACACACACACACACACACCTCTACACACACCTCTACACACACACACACACACACACACACACACACACACACACACACACACACACACACACACACACCACCTTCACTGTGTTCCCCACTGCAGGCTGCTACGTTTCAACCACACACACCTCTACACACACACACACGCACACCTCCACACACACACACACACACACACACACACACACACACACACACACACACACACACGTCAGGTGCATAATGTGTGTGTGTGTATGTGCTCTGCTCAGCTCCGCTGTGTGTGTGTATGTTCGGTGTGTTTGTGTGTGTGTATGTTTGGTGTGTTTGTGTGTGTGTGTGTGTATGTTCGGTGTGTTTGTGTGTGTGTGTGTGTGTGTATGTTCGGTGTGTTTGTGTGTGTCCAACAACGGCATTTGTTTTCAAATGACCATGAACAGTAATTTACACACATCTGGCTAACTCCATAGGTGGGTGTTCCCAAAAGAAGTTAAGTTAAGTCTTAATTCTCGATGTAGTGCTAAATGCTGTCGGAGTGCACCGTAACGAACGCCCCGGTATGACGTTATTATTGCTGGCAAACAAGCCCAAGGGTCTCACTGACATTTCAGTTATATCAATATGTGTACAGTGTTCCTAATTTGTTTTAATTGTATCCTGGTTTTAAACTGTGTTAATATGTTTTGGATGCATATTGTTCTATTATTTGTTCAGGCTGTTAACTACAATTAGTCTCTGTTGCCACCTGCTGGTGAGTAAATATTAAAATCAGTTCAAATTGACAACCGTATCTGCCGGTGGCACAATAAAGGTTGGGAATAAAGGTTGGGAACCCCTGCTGTAGAGTGTGATGGGCCGGTTGATCAACAGAAAATGCCTTGGTAGCGGTGATCTGAATAATATTTAATTTTATGCAGTTTTGTGCAATTGATTTGACTAAAATGACTAAATAATTTGACATTTTCCATCTCCCTCTTAATAAATGCAAAGCACACCTTTTCTTTAAAGCTATGATTAGCCAAATAAATAAAAAACAATTCGGATTTGTATTGATTTTATTTTTCCACTAGATGTCGGAAGTGGAGATTTTAAAGCTCTCTGAGACGCATTTGAAGAAAAAGCTGATTCGTACATGATTTCATTCACATTGTCGGGTTACAATTCTTTCAAACATTACATTTAATTACAACATATTAGATGGTTAGATTTTCAAATACATATTTAATGTGATTTCAACATGTGGCATCCAATTCATTAGGGCAACCCAAACGACCTAGAAACCTACAATTTCACTGTTATGAGACAGGAAATGCATCCATATATTTTACTCTGGCACTTCCCATTGGTATCGTCCAGTAGGGTTGTACTAGCCTAGCTGTAAATCAGGTATTAGTAAAACAGTATACAAAAAATGTACAAACATATCAGACAAGAGGTCAAAGAAGTTGCTGATGTTTGAGTCAGAGAAAGAAAAGCAAACCTGTGGCTCCATCCTCCAACCACATGGTCTCTTCCTCGTTGGTCCATCTGTCCCTCTGCACTTGAAAGCAGAAAACACTGGTATCTTGTTGCTGGTGTCGTAGAGCGTCACAAACCGACGCTTGTTATTGAAGGTCTGGCAAATGACTTTATATCGGTTCTGGTCCAGGATCTCCCCCGTTCTCCAAGACACACACCCAGGGGCGCCGTAAGGGGGTGAAAAGTTAGGACGATTCTAAGGGCCCGTGACTGACAGGGGCCCCAAAATGTTCAGAACATTAAGAAAAAAAATGTAAGTAACCTTTCATCAATCCTCAATAATTAACATTAATAGAAAATGATAGCAATGAATAAATTAAATGCTTTGACAATAAATACATACAAATATCTCATCTGTGGAAGCCGTGGCGCTGTAAAAAGCTCGACCAATCATCTGAGCCGGCTAAAGTAACTGGATGGCCTACCTGCCTGTCAGCCTTCCATCTGGGCACAAACTCATCTCGTGCCCTCATTGGTCATGTGCGCGTTCGTGTGTGTTGGAGGAGGGGCTCTGTGAGGAAGGGGCAGATTTTTTTCGGTTGTGTATTTTCAAATTCTAGCGCCCTCGAGCTGCTTTCTCCAAACTTACCTCCCTACCTTTAATAAATGCAGGTAGATTGTTAGCGCCTGTTCATACTAAATCAGTTGTCCCTCCCCCTGGTGCCAGATCCAACAGATCCATCTTTAGCTCAGCAGCCCTGTCCCCCCATAAGGCTGAACCTGAACCAGCTGTTCTCCCAACTGAAGGAGGTGAGCAGCTTTGTGTTGAATGACATGCCACTTAACATATCTGAAGGGACACTGGAATACAATATATATATATATATATATATATATATATAACAAAAAGCTAACATCTAATTTAAATTATACATTTCAAACACAGTATTTTCCCACATAGCCAATGATCTATATAAAACAAAAAACTGCTTTTAGTCTATTTAGGATGATGGACAGTTTGAAGCATTGAGTGATCAGTCTGTTAATCACAGACATTTTGGTTATGAAATTAATACTAATGTTATTATATTAAAGCAGGGGTGGGAAACCTCCGGCCCCCGGGCCGTATACGGACCGCTAGACCATTTGGTCCGGCCCTCGAGGTAATTTATAAACAAAGTGGCCTGTGCCTGGTGGTGGGGCCCAATGTGATATCTTTTCATGGGGCCCAAAATCCCTGGCGGCGCCCCTAGTAGCTATATATTGTATTATTATACAGGGCTAACAAGCACTAGACATTTATTTCGTTTACTACAATGTTTTGAGCAATAATGTTGAAACTGTAAATGCTTATCTTGATCTACATTTCATGATGTCATGGTTATTGAAGTCAGTGTGAATCTATGTGTTGTATATTTGCATTGATCATTTAGCCCTGCACAGTTATGATATTTGATGCACATGTGTTGAGGATACATTTGCAATGTTTTAAGCCGTGTTATATTACACAGGTTTTGATGATACCCTGGATAAAGAGACTCCGGATGTTCTCCCTGACGCATGGCGAGCTGCCATTGATAACCCGAACACCTCATCTTTCCGCTACCAGTGGGTTTTGAGAAGAACTTACCGGATCTGAAGAAAGGACCATTTTCTTTTGGGGGTTTATTTTTATTTGGGGTGCACCCAAGTGTCAAGCGCTTTAAAACAGTTGGAATTATTTGGAAGAATGTTGTTTATTCCTGTGTCAATATATATAATTGTATCTTTATAAAATCTCAGTATTCACTTCGGTGTTCGACTTCATTTATTACCCATCCTTTAGGAACCTGGAACACTGGTCCAGTTTCCACTCAGCTGACACCCTGGTTATACAACACACTCTATTAAATGTAAATACTAGTTTTTTTATTTTACTGTATTCTTTCTTATTTTTGAATGTTATTGAAATAGTTCTCTCTCTGTGTTTTTACATTACATTTCATTTAGCTGACGCTTTTATCCAAAGCGACTTACAATGACCGATTACAGGGACATTCTCCCTGGAGTAACTAAGGACTAAGTGCCTTACTCAAGGGCACACTAGTGGTGGTGTTCCTGGCGGGATTTGAACTCACAACCTTCTGATCTTCATGTATGCACCACGACACCAAGTCAAATTCCTCGTACGTGTCGACCCGGTGAGAAACCTGTTTCTGATTTTGATTCTAAACAAATGTTTTTTTTAAAGCCTGGGATACAGTCCTCTCTAAAGCAGATAGTATTGATGTCAGCAGAGAGGTTAACCTCCCTGTCTCTCCTCCATCAGATCGGTACGACTTTCAATGTATTCAGTAGTTTTTGAAATAAATACATTTTACTGCAGAAAGAAAAAGGGAAACAAACAGAATATTGAGACTTTAAATCCACACACACGCACACACACACATAAAAACTCTCTTTCCTCTTGTTTACTTCCTGTTTACTTCCTGTTTACCTCATGTTTACTTCTTGCTTTCTTGTGTTTCAGCTGTGGGTTGTAACTTCTTTAACCTGTGCTGCTTCACACGAAGAAATATGAATACAAAAGGCTAGAAAAGTGTTTAAATAAACTGAACCGTTTATTTGCTTTCTTACTTACTGTATTATGACACTATCGAGATGTTTCTCTATTCTATATATACAGAATAATACCTGTATAATAACAGATATGTGAGAATCTAATCTGTACAAATTAAACACCTTTAGAGAAATGTGTATTTTAACGTTCCCTCTGGTTCCCTGTGTCTTGAATCGACAAATAAGTGACTTACTCTGGTTTTAAGCCACATGTATCATTTATCTGTTAGATATTGCTGCTGTTCAACTCTATATTTGACCCTAATGAAGGATTTGAGTCCTGGGACGTCTGATCTGAAGTTATCAGAGAAACCGCGTCAGAAAAACAGCGATTTCTGAGGAGAAATTCATGGATTTAGTGTTTGAACAGTTTCTTCTCACTGTATCTGTGTGTTTTGGTGAGGATGATGGATTGGTAAACACATCTGAATCTGGAGTTATAAGAGGAAGAAACTGAGCTAACGTTAACCCAGATCACAGCCTATCAGGACGTCCTTTTTAAACCACAACAAACACTGATTTTTAACCAATAACTGCCTGTTTTGTATTTTTTAAACGTTTAAATCAGTGGGTTTGTTGCTTTTGTCGAGAGAATACATCTGTGGCTAATTCAGCTTTTGTAAGGGAGAAGCAGAAAACTACAACTCCCATGATCCTCTGCTTCCAATGTGTCTTTGATGACTGTTATTGTTGTTATTGAGCGCCCCCTAGTGGCAGAAAGGTGTATAGAGAAAAGGTCAAACCCAGTATAAGTATAACATTTGACTATTTGATGTCATCGAGTCATGGTTTTCATTTTGATGTGGATATAGAGTTAAAAAAACAATCGTAAAAATGACAAAGTCAGACCTTTGGGTTTCCATCTGTATTTTTAACTGTTGTTATTCTCAGGAGGTTTGATTTAAAGGTGACTGCCGACTCAAAATGTGAAGTGTAAATACAATAAAGTAGAATCTGTCTGACCTTTCTCATGTCGTCCAATCAGCAGCCTCCTTTCTTTCAGGCAGTTTTCTGGATGTTCCTTCTGTCCGTCACCTTCATCCATGTCTGCGCAGAAAATATGAACATATGGACAACATGTTAGTTAGCATGTGGAAAGTGATGGAAGGCTATTTCCTAAATATTAGATTTTCTGTGACACATTTATGGGAATATTGGGTTATAACTCTAAAATATAGAGCATATGCTAGCTGGGATGGTAGGCAACATTTAAATAAGTAGCTAGAAAATAACATTTTACTTAAAGGGGTCCTATTCTGCTTTTTAGGGGGTTTCCCTTTCCTTTTCCTTTAAATAAAATGTGAATAATAGTCTTAATAAAGTGTAGAAATAGAAGTGAAATACCTGCATTCATAACATTACTTAAATAAAGTGCTGCTGTGACGAAAAAAGCAACAAATACAAAATATATCTTATTTTATCTTAAAAGTACAAGGATCAAAAAGTACTTTTCAAAATAAAACAACATTGTACTTAAATACAGTAAAGAGTAAACGTAATACATGCAACACAAGGTAAATACGACATTTTAAAACCTTATAACAGCCAGCATTAAATTATTTTGTTAGTCTTAATTAAAAAATGCCAAGTATTTATTAGCCATCAAAGCGTTAAACTCACCTTGTTGACACGATGGTACACTTTTAAAACACAACGGTTATCTTAATAAAACGGCTCCATGTGACACAAAGTGTACAAGATATAACGTTTTTACATCAAAGTCAAATCAGCATTTCTTACCGGTACGAATTACAACATTTATGAGATTAAATCCAATTGTCCGAGCCGCTGTTTGTGGTGAGAGGAAAACAGAGTGGGAAAAGCGTTGGACTGCTGAAGTCTCGCGAGAACTACATATCTCCCAGCTGCAGTACTCACGCAGCACCACAAGATGTCGCGAGAAAGATGAACACATTTCAATAACAGTTAAATAATACACTTTTCGTTATTAACTGTGCTGAGAATGAACAGTATACAGACGTGGTAGAAGTACTCAGATATTTTTCTACTCCACTGCATGTATTTAATAACTTTAGTTACTTCACAGATGTGGATGAATGATGTGAAATATAATCAAGCGTTGAATCAGACTTTAGTTCCACCAGCTACCCTGCAGTCTACAAAGTACTTCAGACTAGCTGCTCCTTCACCAGCTACCCTGCAGTCTACAAAGTACTTCAGACTAGCTGCACCTTCACCAGCTACCCTGCAGTCTACAAAGTACTTCAGACTAGCTGCACCTTCACCAGCTACCCTGCAGTCTACAAAGCCATTCAGACTAGCTGCACCTTTACCAGCTTTGAGAACACTTTCATGATCAATCATTATAAAACATATCATAGATATTATTCTGAAATGGACCAATCTGCACAACGAATACTTTCACTGTCTTTCACTTGAGGGACATTTTGAATGCAGGACTTTGACTGTAACAGAGTATTCCTACACTCTGGTACTTCTACTTTTACTCAAGAACAATATCTTAGTACTTCTACTTTTACTACAAGATTACTCAGGTACAAGATCTGAGTACTTCTACTTTTACTACAAGATTACTCAGGTACAAGATCTGAGTACTTCTACTTTTACTCAAGTACAAGATCTGAGTACTTCTACTTTTACTACAAGATTACTCAGGTACAAAATCTGAGTACTTTTACTTTTACTCAAGTACAAGATCTGAGTACTTCTACTTTTAATCAAGTACAAGATCTGGATACTTCTACTTTTACTACAAGATTACTCAGGTACAAGATCTGAGTACTTCTACTTTTACTCAAGTACAAGATCTGAGTACTTCTACTTTTAATCAAGTACAAGATCTGGATACTTCTACTTTTACTACAAGATTACTCAGGTACAAGATCTGAGTACTTCTACTTTTACTCAAGTACAAGATCTGAGTACTTCTACTTTTAATCAAGTACAAGATCTGGATACTTCTACTTTTACTCAAGTACAAGATCTGGATACTTCTACTTTTACTCAAGATCTGAGTACTTCTACTTTTACTCAAGTCCAAGATCTGAGTACTTCTACTTTTACTCTAGTACAATATCTGAATACTTCTACTTTTACTCAAGTACAAGATCTGAGTACTTCTACTTTTACTCAAGATCTGAGTACTTCTACTTTTACTCAAGTACAAGATCTGAGTACTTCTACTTTTACTCAAGTACAAGATCTGAGTACTTCTACTTTTACTCAAGATCTGAGTACTTCTACTTTTACTCAAGATCTGAGTACTTCTACTTTTAATCTAGTACAAGATCTGAGTACTTCTACTTTTACTCAAGTACAAGATCTGGATACTTCTAATTTTACTCAAGATCTGAGTACTTCTGAGTACTTCTACTTTTACTCAAGATCTGAGTACTTCTACTTTTACTCTAGTACAAGATCTGAGTACTTCTACTTTTACTCTAGTACAAGATCTGAGTACTTCTACTTTTACTCAAGAACAAGATCTGAGTACTTCTACTTTTTCTCAAGAACAAGATCTGAGTACTTCTCCTTTTACTCAAGTACAAGATCCGAGTACTTCTACTTTTACTCTAGTACAAGATCTGAGTACTTCTACTTTTACTCTAGTACAAGATCTGAGTACTTCTACTTTTACTCAAGTACAAGATCTGAGTACATCTACTTTTACTCAAGATCTGAGTACTTCTACTTTTACTCAAGAACAAGATCTGAGTACTTCTACTTTTACTCAAGATCTGAGTACTTCTACTTTTACTCAAGAACAAGATCTGAGTACTTCTTCCACCTCTGATTTGTATTTTTTTAAAGTGTTTTGTAATCTAAGTGTTCTCCTCCTGATTCTGAAGATGTAAACAGTATTCAGTGTACATTCTGATGGTAATTGTACATATTAAATACAGGACTTGTATTTATTTCATACTCTGATGTAACACAAACAGCAACCACTGCATAACTGTGAGCCATATCAGTGACGTAATGTACGACAGTAAACATTTTATTGTCAATTATATATGACAATTTACTGATAACCGCATCAAGAATGATTGCAGAACTGCTTCTTGCATTGCACTTCAATGCAACCCCCCTTTCTTGTAGCGTTGGGGCAGTGTGTGTGTGTGTGTGTGTGTGTGTGTGGGTGGGTGGGTGGGTGTGTGTGTGTGTGTGGGTGGGTGTGTGCGTGTACCTCTTCAGCAGCAGCAGTACAGAGTTAGCGGTGTGTGTGTGGCCTAGCATTACTATACTTGTGGGGACCTACATCTGTTTACATAGTCACGTGTGGGGACTCGCCTCCCTCATGGGGACACATTGGAGGTCCCCATGAGGGGAATCATTAATTTTAGGGTGAAGACTTGGTTAGGGTAAGGGTTAGGCATGTGTTGGTTATGGTTATGGTTAGGATAAGTCCTGCCTACTTCTCTTATCTAGCCTTCAGTTATAAACTGGGTTTACCACACACTGCTCTCACACACTCCTCTCTCACACACTCCTGAGCTCCGAAGCTCTTGCCTCTAGTCCGACAATTTTTTGGAGCGTTGGTGTGAAAGGGGCAACACACTCCTCACACACACACTCCTCACACACACTCCTCACACACTGCAGTCTGTCTGCTGTTGCTGCCGGTGTCACTGGGTTACTCTTTACAGAAGGTAAATAAAGCTCTTTAAATGCTCTGTGTAACCACGTTAAGTATGTGTGAAGAGACATGTAACGTGTGATGTGTGTGAGATTAGATTAGCCCGCATGCGGCTAAAGATGGGGAACGTGGGAGCGGTTCTTTGACTGAAAGGCATTGGTTCTTTTGTAAGCTTCTTTACTACTTTTACTTTCAACTCACACTGCATTTACTTAGGATCAAGATTCATAATTGTGATTATGTCAATGACTGATTATCATGTTATAATCTAACACTAGCGTCTTTATCCACCTTATTAAGGATGTGGACTGACATACATTGTGTAAAAGAGTCATTAATGTGAGTTTAAACTCTGATAACAGGCATATATTAACAGCTAACACACAGTGGATGTGTAGGATTAATAAATGTGTAACTGCTAAACTTAATATAAATATTGTAGGTTTTGGATTTCCAACAATAATCTGATTAAACACAGAGATAATTTACATTGCTGCTGTAGAGCTAGTTAGCCCAGCATGCTAACATTAGCTGCTAACATTAAATCACAAAACCCAGTTTAAATCCATTATTTACAATATTTCTATTTTTAGAAAGGCGATATTAAAAGATAAAACAAATTAAAGTTATTTTTTGATTGTTTAATTTTCTTTGCTTTAAATTCTAAACGTAACACTTTTTACTAAAAATAAATTCATGTCATTATTTGAAGGATAAAACTTGATTAATTTTTAAAATGCGAATACATTGAGAAATATATAAATGTATATAAGGAATATATATATATAAAATGCATTGAAACCATAGAAATATTAGATTAAAACGCAAAAAATATGTTAAAAATGGGTCAGTTTTATGTAATCTAGTGACTATTAACAGACACAACCTTGAATATATTATTATTTTTATATAACGTACTAATTTAATCTTCAAAATTTGATGTTAAAGGCTTATACTTGCTTGAAAACGTGTTCTTGAAACTTAAAATGGACAGAAATCCATGTTTCATTCATTATTTAGAGGTTAAAACTTGTTTTATTATGAAAAATGGGAATACATTGAAAATTGAAACCATAGAAAAGTTGAACCTATGTTGAAAACGGGTCAGTTTCCTGTATAAGCGTTAACAACACTAATCTATCCTCAGTGTTTCAGCAGGAAGAGGTAGAAGATGTCTGAGGGCCGGGTGGCGATAGACATGGGGACCAATGGAGCCTCCAAACACCAGGTACCCTTCCTTCATTGATCATAACCTCACATATTATTAAAAATATACACATTTTGGGTTTATAATACGTGTTTTTCAGCCTGCAGGTTTGGGCCAGCAGCCGCGCGGCGCCACCGTTAGCTTCCACAACATCGACTACAAAGTGACCGTCGGAGGAAACTGCCTGTGTCGGAAGAAAGGGACGATCAAAGAAATCCTCATCGACTTAAAGTGAGTAAAATACAGCTTTAAAAATGGGAATGTAATTAGATTAGATTCCTTTATCGTCACTACAGCGACATTCCAAGCATTCCCGAAGGTGCAATTACACATAACAGACAGTATAATGTTGACAATACAAGCTCAAACTTTGAATATATAATATACAAAGTGACTATAAATTGGACCTATGATACATCGAACAGTACAACATTACCATACAAATACAAGAACACTACGACAAGGCAGTAACAAATGTAAACAAGTAATGTCATGTTTTAAATGCAGTTTAAATGGTTAAATGCTCCGGAGATACAGACGTTCATCCATCTGTCTTTTCTGCAGGTTTGAGGTGTTTGAAAGCGGTAACACAACAACAGGCTAAAAGAGAAGCAAATGTCTCATTATTGTCATTAAAGGGTCATAAACATTGTTTCCAGACATAAGGAAGCTAGTTAGCTCGGTTGCTAACGGAACAATACGTTAATAGAGATAATTATAATAATATGTCTTATAACTAATATTCTTTTTTTTGGTGAAAAGCTCGTAGCCTGTAATGGCTTTCTCTGGCTATCCTGGTTGGTCGATGTTTTTTTAAACTTTTTGAACATTACATGACATGTTACTTGTTAGACGCTTTTATCCAAAGCGACCTACATACTCAATACTGTGGGCAATCCCCACAGGAGCACTTTGGGGTGAAGTGTCTCAGGGACACAACGACATGCTGGCCGTTTCTCAATCTCGAGGATGCTGGCTTCCAAGCCAATATTTCAAGGATGCTACGTCATCGAGTGCCGCTGAAGGACTGTTCCAATCTCTAGCATACTTGGAATTCCACCGAGGCCGCGACCTTGGGGTAATTTCGAGGCTGCACATGGGTAGACTTCGCGTCCTTAAAATCCCCACAATGATTTGCGCACGGACCAATTTCAAAAACCCTTGCGGAGAATGGCTGAACCGACGCAGCACACATTTAAATGTAAGTATGTAGTGGCGTAGAACATGTGTTGGTAAATATGTGACTTTGTTACATTTGTTATCACGAAAAATGTGTCCCGTGAAAGTAAAGCAAGTTCATAATTAGATAGACATCGTGAGTGTGGAGGAAACTTCTGTGTAGCAATGCAGTAGGAGTCACCGACTCAGGAAGGAGACACGGTAGAGCAGGAGCTTTTGATGTCAAACACTGATGATTTATTTGGAGTTTCGGCCGGAGAGATTCACATCACAAGTCACATCAGTCACGGTGAGACTGCACGGGAGAGTTGCCACGTCAATTTTGCAGCGCCTCTCTCTCGTTAGCCCATTTAACTGGTTTCACAGAGAGTGATCAACATATTTTGATAAGATAGCTTAGACAGTTGGGCACACTGAGTCACTTGCATCCGTCACTTATGGCCTCGAAGATTTCATACCTTGGAGTCCACAAACAACAAAGAAGGAAGTGTCCCAGTGCACCCACAACAACATACCATCTGTGACCTAGTGTTGACCGGTCACAGAATGGGAACAATAACTTTATGGCTGAAGCAGCCTATGTCCTTAAAGGAGATAAACAGATGTCAGGGTTGGTCATGTACGTCATATCTAGGAGTCGAGGACAATTATTTCCCTAACAGTCCACTCTTTTTATCATTTATGATAACCTAAAAACATTAGTCTAATAATAATTTGGTCAATACTTAACTCAATGGGAATCTTCAGATTTGAGTGTGGACTTACATCAATTACATCACAAAGTAGAATAAGATTGAAACATTCAATCACAATGATTGATACAGCCAATCATAATAGGAAAAATCATCTCTCATCAGTGCACAATAGCAAAAATATTTGTTTTGGGCCAAAACTGAAATTAATCCAGTACTTGAAACATCATTGTAGGTCTTTCTGTGCATGGATAATACATTAAAGAGTAGTGTTGTTAAGCCTGATTGCTGGACGATTAAGGATATTAACATTATCTGTGATAATAGTAGAAATATCTGAAAATATTAATTAATTAATTTTGTTTAGTGCGAAAGTGTAATCTGATCCGGCAAAAATATATTAATCACCACTATTCAACACATGTCTGTTCATTAGAAATATAAAAACAGTCATTAATTGTACATCTGTAAATATCCAAGGTTTAAAATCAATTCAAAGTTCATCTTTGTACGAGAGCTGGAAGAACATGTCCTTCAGTCTTTCTGACTCGTTCTCCTCCTCTCTTTATGACAAAGAGTGTCTGCTGTGTGTAAAGGCATCCTGATACTGTAGATTAGCACTGAGGTGCTGATTGGCTCAAACTCTTCGTCATCAGAGCGCCATATTTCAACCCCCCAATTGCTCTGCTTTTGTGTGGCTCATTCAGTGAGCACTGTGTGATCCCCCAGTGAAATGGAGGCTCATCTGCCTGCATTCCGTCTGCTATCTGCTTGAGAGCAGTGCAACTGCGTATTCCAAGTGGTGCATCCAGGTCTCCCCCCGTGATGGAGAGGTTATGAAGACATCTGCTCCTCCAAGAAACAAGGAACCTTGTATGAAGCCTCTGAAGCCCTCGCTCGTCCCGCAGGGTTGTCTGCCTGAGCCCACAGAGCAGAATGGTGAAGAAGCATCCCATCTCCTCAGATAGTTGAAGATTATAATCCTCTCATCTCGAACGACCTCGTGCCTCCTTGCCCGTGGATGGGGGTGCCCTCTGCAGCCGGAGAGTGTGACCCTCTCTCTCTGACCCTTGGCCTTCAGAGCTGTCCTAGTTATTTGGTTAACACCTGATAGGGATGTTTTCCTGAGTGCAGACAACTCAAAGTAATGGATTAGCACATTATCATTTAATTACAAAAATAGGATAGGCCCTTCAGAATTATTTGGGAGCCTTCCTGACACATGCACATGCATAAATGTAGGTTTGTGTTAGTCATTTAACATGCAAGAATCATATACTCATTTAAAGGTGAGCTAGTCCCTGGATATAACCCCTTCTCAATGATTCTAAATGTTATATTAATTCACCATTTGATAAAATATTAGTTTATCAGAAATATATATTTTTCCTCTTCCATAAAACAGGTTTGAGTAATAAACTTTCCAATATAAAATCAATTACTCAATATAATTGACTCTTCCCTCCCTTTTCTTACATATGTCACATATGAAATAATAATTTAGGAGTCTATTTAAGCATGGTGTAGTTTATAATCTATTACTCGAGAAGACTCAGTATCACCTGTGTGCAGCATATTATGCAGGAAATGTATACCTTTGGTAAAAAACAAAGCATATCTGATTTGGGAGGAAAAGCTTCAACCCCCTTAACATCTGAGTTATTTACTTTGTTGGGACAAGTAACGCATTACTGTAACGCCGTTATTTTTGGCAGTAACTAGTACTTTAATGCATTCCTTTTTAAATTCAGTAACTCAGTTACCGTTACTACATGGTGCGTTACTCCGTTACTGCGTTAGTTCTTTTATATAGTCAACAGCCAGGCGAACAGAGATGAGAACTGTACAGTACTTGAGTAAATGTACTTAAATACTTCCTGCGTCACATGCGGAGACGGGCTGTGGGCATGTTTGTGTTGTTTACTAACAAGACCAGCGAATGGCGGCGGCGGAGCCCAAGTCTAGTTTCTCCACCTGGAGATATTCTCACTATTTCACTTTTGTCGAGCACAAAGAAAAGAAAGTTTCTGTTAAATGTAAGTTGTGTCCTGGCGGGTCAAAGATCAGTACAACAATACAACAATACCATACAAATACAAGAACACTACGACAAGGCAGTAACAAATGTAACCAAGTAATGTCATGTTTTAAATGCAGTTTAAATGGTTAAATGCTCCGGAGATACAGACGTTCATCCATCTGTCTTTTCTGCAGGTTTGAGGTGTTTGAAAGCGGTAACACAACAACAGGCTATAAGAGAAGCAAATGTCTCATTATTGTCATTAAAGGGTCATAAACATTGTTTCCAGACATAAGGAAGCTAGTTAGCTCGGTTGCTAACGGAACAATACGTTAATAGAGATAATTATAATATGTCTTATAACTAATATTCCTTTTTTTGGTGAAAAGCTCGTAGCCTGTAATGGCTTTTTCTGGCTATCCTGGTTGGTCGATGTTTTTTTAAACTTTTTGAACATTACATGACATGTTACTTGTTAGACGCTTTTATCCAAAGCGACCTACATACTCAATACTGTGGGCAATCCCCACAGGAGCACTTTGGGGTGAAGTGTCTCAGGGACACAACGACATGCTGGCCGTTTCTCAATCTCGAGGATGCTGGCTTCCAAGCCAATATTTCAAGGATGCTACGTCATCGAGTGCCGCTGAAGGACTGTTCCAATCTCTAGCATACTTGGAATTCCACCGAGGCCGCGACCTTGGGGTAATTTCGAGGCTGCACATGGGTAGACTTCGCGTCCTTAAAATCCCCACAATGATTTGCGCACGGACCAATTTCAAAAACCCTTGCGGAGAATGGCTGAACCGACGCAGCACACATTTAAATGTAAGTATGTAGTGGCGTAGAACATGTGTTGGTAAATAGGTGACTTTGTTACATTTGTTATCACGAAAAATGTGTCCCGTGAAAGTAAAGCAAGTTCATAATTAGATAGACATCGTGAGGTATTTATTTTCGGAGCCAAAGTGCTGTACATATAATAAAAATAGCCTACAGTAGAGACACTTTACAGCAAATACAACAGCACAGATTGTTCAGAATATCAGTATGAGAAAAACGACACCCTCTGTCCTTAGACCCTCTGTCCTTAGACCCTCTGTCCTTAAACCCTCACATCGTACAAGGAAACACTTCCAGAGAAACCCCACAGTTTAAAGGGAACATGGAGAAACCTCAGGGAGAGCAACAGAGGAGGGATCCCTCTCCCAGGACGGACAGACGTGCAATAGATGCCGTGTGTAAATTGAAGAGATAATACATTTCACAGCATAGAGACCGAATGTTAGGAAATGCATGTGTCTGTAATAAGAAGATGAATCCACGAGGATGTCAGCTACAATCCTGTGGAAGCCATCAGGGAAGCAGCATGACGAGACCCAAGGCAGGACCGCAGAGACAGGTTCAGCCACGACCCGAAGTCCACGACTTAATCCAGAACTCAGGATAGAGGATCCAAGACACAGGACTACAGCAAGAGGATCATCCTCGACTCCGGATCCCGGCGTAGATATAGATACAAAACAAGAACAAAGATTTGGCTGGGTTAATCGGAACAAGAGAAAACACAGACACAGACAGAGAGGGGAAAGGTCATTGGATCAAAGTTATTCTTGATAACCCTCTAGAAAGATCTCATGAACTTCCCCACTCAATCTATCAAGACCTGAGCAGTTCTATGAGATATAGGATAAGAAACAGAGAGAGGGAGCACAACAGTTTGGTCTCCTACACTTTCCATGATCTTTTTTCAGGTCTGATTATAACCTAGAACTTCCTGTCATTTCCCTAAAAGTCTGAACTACCCTAAACAACATTTTCTCACTAAAAACAACTTAAAGTTCGACACAGACCTCGTCGTTTCGTCAGTAAATCCACTTATATTGCAGATTCCCTTGAATTGAATATATTTTGCAGCAAAATATCCTCACATTTTAAGTACCCCCTTCCTCTAAATTCCTTTTTCCATCCCCCTGGACCTTTAACGTTTGAACTCAGTCATCTTGAGGCTACAGTGATTGTTTTTTTCTCTACGTACCGACAGAGGACACCTGGAGTTTTCTACGTGACCCGATCAAAGCCCACCCAATCAAACACACACACATTTGGAGGCAAAGGAAGGAAGTTTTCTTTGTGCAGAATGAACCTTTGCCCTGTGACAAACACACACCTCCAGAAGCTTGTTATAAAACAATGAGTCTCAGCTTAAAGCAACAAACAGGATGCTTTCAAACAGGACGGTGAATTCTAGAAACCTGATGTTTGGTCCAACTCCGGACTGAAATATCTCGACAATTATTCACGACATAATCATGACATTTGGCAGAAACATTCATGGTTCCCAGAGGACAGACCGCAGAGACTTTGGTGTTTCTCTGACACTTCCTCCAGTGCCAACATATGGTTTCCAGTTTTTAGGGAAACGTCTTAACGATTACTCGATGGATTTACATGAAAATTAGCGCTTTATGTCACGTTGCTAAGAGCATACATCCTACCAATTTTCCTCCAAAAACAAGTCAAATATTTTACTTATCCTGTCGAAAATCTCCATATTCACTTCCGAGCTCACAGAGAGGTCAAAGTATATTTATATTGCCGGCAACACAAACACCTGACCTCAGACGCTCCCTGTCGTTATGATCTGTTATGAAACCTTTCATAATGGTGTGTTATGAACATGACCAAAGTGCTGTGTGTGTGTGTGTGTGTGTGTGTGTGTGTGTGTGTGTGTATGTGTGTGTGTGTGTGTGGTGTACAGAGGGTGGTATTTGCTGTTTTATTGTCCAGTGTGTAATCATTGACTAAAGCTGAAGGTTCAGAGCGTTCTCTTCCCGTGAGAACAATGTGTGCCGTACAATTATATTTACTGTCTTTTATTATTAGCATAAAACACAATTACTTTTGATTCGAAAAGCATCCCTGCTTTCCTCCTATGGACTTATAGCCTGCTTGTTTTTACTATCTATACGCAACCTTTGGCATTTTTTCAGTATTTTGTAATGCTTTTTCTTTCCGGTTTGATGCCTCATTATGTAACCCATTCTTTTATATATTTTTGTTGTTCTTAACAAAGTAATAAACTAACTTTGAGTGTGTGTGTGTGTGTGTGTGTGTTTTTATAGAAATTCAGAGCGTTCAGAACTAAAATCACATCCCATTCATTTGGCCTTTCTTTCATTCTGTGCAAAGAAAAAGCAACCTCTTAATCCAGATATCTCACCATGACTCGCGCATGCATGCACGTGCACGGTGTGGCATGCATGCACGTGCACGGTGTGGTGTGACCACCAAGACAGAAAGATATGGACACAAGTTTCCTATCCATGTGAACATGATTTAAGTGGGGGGGACCTAACCTCCTCTAGGGGGGTCCGGGGGCATGCTCCCCCGGGAAGTCTTTTTTTTTTATTGAAGTTAAAAGCATCAATCTGGTGCACTTTGAGAGCAACATGAGGAGATCTATGGATACATCTCTCAACACCCATATGAAACAGAACTGTAAGCAGATTCTTCTTTTTGGATATTTTACAAATCACTCCCCTTTTAACTCTATTCCTGTTATTTTTAACAACTTTTTTGTTACTGTCATATAGTATTTTATACCTGTTTTTCATTTAGTCTCTAATGTCTCATTAATAACTATAATGATCATATCAAGGTGTGCCTTAACCTCACTGAGCTGAGGTTATTTGAGCCTCTCAGGAGAGCTCTCTTCCACCTGGTTGTACAAAAGCTCTTTAAATTCGTTAGCATAGCTAGCTAACCAGATGCTAATAACAGATCGCCACTGTGCTTACAACTAAAGACACAGCCACGCACACACTGCGGCATGTGTACGGTTCCTTATTGGTACTGCAATATTTGAAGAGCTGGAGCGGCGTTCCGGTGCTCTCTATCAGCACTCTAGTCTACACTCCTTTCAGACGAGACATATACCACGTGAAGACACGTTACGCTCGCGTTGTGTTCAAGGAACCTGTCCTTGTCCAGGAAAAACAGGCACTCGCTTAATTATTTTTTGAAGTGAGAAGTTGTTCGTCAGTCGAACTGACGGACGGACGGACCGACCGACCGACCCCCCCCCCCCCCAAACGAAAACTCTTCGGTTCTCCACGAATTACACAAGTCACCCAAATCAGCGTTAAAAAAGCGGGAGGCGCCGAAAAGCGACTAATTTGCATCACTGTTTATTATTGTGCATAAAACACAATTACTTTTGAGCTTTGATTCGAAAAGCATCCCTGCTTTCCTCCTATGGACTTATAGCCTGCTTGTCTTTACTATCTATACGCAACCTCTGGCATTTTTTCAGTATTTTGTAATGCTTTTTCTTTCCGGTTTGATGCCTCATTTTGTAACCCATTCTTTTATATATGTTTGTTGTTCTTAACAAAGTGGTTTCTGTCATCTTTTCTTTGGCATCCTGACTTCATTTTTGGGCAATTTCCACCAACATGTGACCATTTATAGGCCAACTCAGAGAGACATTAACAGGAGACCGAGAACAAGTCAACAGACGGCTGTAACATCTCTATAAATTAGTAAAGAAATAGTCCTTGGATCCCTTAGTTAAGTAAAAAGTGTTTAAGGCGAGGACTTAAGGGTAAAAACAGAGATCTTGAAAAATATCTTATTAAAACGTGCTAAAAGAAAAATTCAAACAGTTTCAATGAAAACAAAGCATCAATTGGTGCGATGTGCTGTTCTTTGTGTTCTCTCAGTCTCTGCACTCGACCTTGCTACTTTCAATATTGCAAGCTAAACTTTCTTCTGACTATTCCCATCAGAACCTGGGATTAGTGATTGTGTCTATTTATTCTATAGTCATAGCAATCTCATGAGCACAATAAGCATATCATGTATTAATAAGAATCAGTCTTGTAATGTTATATACAAATAGACTCCACAGAACTGTTAGCATGGTACCAGCTCAGTTCTGTACGGTGTTTAGTTTCAATTATATGAACTTTTCTCACATTTCTAAAGTGTTTTTGTTATTTTCTCCCTCAGTGGCCTCATGAAGCCGGGACTGAACGCCATCATGGGAGCAACAGGAAGTGGGAAATCATCGTGAGTCTGAACTGAACTTTAATATTTACTTCATATGCTAATTTAAACTTCGACAACCTGACATCTCAGAGGGAAATACTGCAGTTTTCATCCAGTGGAAAGCATGCATCTGCAGCTGGTGGTGAACTAACTAAAGGATAATGTGTTCCTTTACATGGAAGCGAAGCTATTTTTATTATTCAAATTAATAAATAATTACTGCAAGACATTTGTAAAATAACATATAACTAAAATATGAGAAGAATTATCCAGAAAATGTCTTAAAATAATTGCCGAAAATAATGTGAAAAATTAAAATACAAATTATTATTAAAATATGTGAAACGTTGTATGAGTGTGAAATGTGTTAAATATCCCAAATACTATGAGTAAAATATATTTAAAAAATAAGCAGAAAATATGTGAAAAATGAAAAAGAGAATGATCCAAAATACAAGAAGAACTGTTTGTCAAACAAATACAAAGTGTCAGTAAAATATGTGTCCAATCAGCCCTCTAACTTGAATCTCCCTACATCAGGTTTCTGGACGTGTTGGCGGCGAGGAAGGACCCGGCCGGGCTCTCCGGAGAGGTTCTGATCGACGGAGCTCACCAGCCTCCAAACTTCAAGTGTCTGTCGGGATACGTGGTGCAGGTGAGAGGAGGTCAGACAGGAAGTAGAACTGCAGGAGCCAATCAGGCGTCTACAAACATTCATGGTTTCCAGAGGATGAACCCTAGTGACATTAATGATAATCTGACTTTCCCTCGAGCGCCACCATGAGAGTGACCAATGGGATTTATGGTGAAATGTCTCGAGAACTGTGTCCGTGCAATTTCAATGAAATGAATTACTGAATCGTCATTCAAGAACTATAGCCGATTGGGAAGTATACAGGCATCTCCGAAATCTGAGTAAAACCAAAACCCAAAATGCTAAATCCAACTACTATAAAGAATCTCTCGCGTCGGACTTTAAGAATCCCAAGCAATTTTGGACTAAAATTAAATCTATTTTAAATAAATCAGGTAAACATTCTATTAATAAAATAAGAACTGCTGATACAATAATTCATGACCCATTATCCATTGCCCAAATATTTAATCAGCATTTCGCTAATGTATGTTCCACACTACTATCTGACGACTGGTATTTCTAATAGTAACTCATACTGAACAGTTCTTTTTCTTTTAAGAAGGTTCTACCACACGAAGTTCATAATGCTATCACAGAATTAAAAGTGGATGGCAGTGCAGGACTCGATGGTATAGAAAATAGTTTCATAAAACTGGCGTCCCATATTCTCATGTACCCACTTGCTGATTGGTTCAACCTGTCTTTGTCCACCTGTGAGTTGCCGACTATTTGGAAATGTGCATGCATCATTCCACTGCATAAAGGTGGTGATTTACTTGATACAAATAATTATAGACCAATCTCTATAATCTGTTCTATTTCCAAAGTTTTGGAGAAAATAATTTATAATCAACTGTCACATTATCTCAATACTTATAATATTTTATCTCTGGTTCAATCTGGTTTCAGGCCTAGTCACTCCACAACAACTGCCCTACTTAAATTTACGAATGACTTGTACTCTGCTGCAGATGATGGTGAACTCATAGGTGCCATTTTTATTGACTTGACAAAAGCCTTTGATTTCGTTTATCTATATCTGCTCTTGTCTACTCTATATCTGACGATAAACTTCACGGCATTGGCCTTTCTAATAATACAGTGTTATGGTTTAACTCGTACCTTCACAGTAGAAAGCAATGTGTGGTTGTTAATGGAAAACAGTCTGACCTGTTGATCCAACAAAAGGGTGTACCCCAAGGATCAACTCTGGGCCCACTTCTGTTCCCTATTTACATAAATGATTTATCTTCTGTTCTCATTAATTGTTGTACTCACCTTTATGCTGATGACACTGTCATATATACATCCAAATCAGATTTTTCACAAATTCAGACCTCTCTTCATTTGGATTTTAATATCTTACAGGACTGGCTATCACACAATAAACTACTGCTCAACAAAACAACATCTTATACCATGGTCTTTGGTACCAGGCAGAAGCTCAGATCCAAACCTAATGTAGTAATAACATGTAAGGATGGCACTTCTCTGCATAAAGTTGATAGCTTTAAATATCTTGGTGTATGGCTAGACTTTGGACTTTCATTTAAACTACATATAAAGCATGTAATACAAAAAGTCAATTACGGAATCAGTGTTTTACACCGCTCTCGCAATTATTTTACGCTCAGTGTCCGAAAGAGAATTGCTTCTCAACTTATTCTTCCAATTATGGACTATTGTGATGTTGTCTAAATGCACATAAATTGGATCTTGCTCCACTCAACATAGCCTCCAACAGACTATGCAGATGTGTTCTTGGTTGTCCTTTTCGTACACATCACTGCACAATGTATAACCAACTTAAATGGCCTTCTTTACATGTAAGAAGACACATGCATTGGCTCCAGCTGATATTTAAATGCATTTATCTTAACTATCCCCCTTAGTTAAAGCAGTATTTTGTACCCTACTCGCCAAATCATCAAGTTAGACATTCTGTTCAGATTTATTTCTGTCCCCTCTGCAAAAAAATTGATTGGCAGAAGAGCGTTCATGTTCAAAGCCCCAACTGACTGGAATACTTTACCTGCTGCTTTTAGATCTCTGTCATCATTGAGTTTATTTAAACATTATCATCTCACTTTCAACTGGTCTGCACTTGTTATAACTGATATTGATGAAACTGATTTGCTCGACTGTCTCAAATTGTAATGATTGTATGCATTGCTTGAATTTCACTTAACAGACTGTATGTGGCTCTCCTCTCCTCTCCTCTCTCCTCTCTCCTCTCTCCTCTCTCCTCTCTCCTCTCTCCTCCCCTCCTCTCCTCTCCTCCTCTCATCTCCTCCCCTCCTCTCCTCTCCTCCCTCCTCTCCCCTCCTCTCCTGTTAACAGCGGGGTTAACAGGGTTTGTTTTAGTTCTGGTTCTGATCATTCTTCACGTTCTTCTCCATGTTTCTTCTTCATGTTCTTCACGTTCTTCTTCATGTTCTTCACGTTCTTCTCCATGTTCTTCACGTTCTTCTTCATGTTCTTCACGTTCTTCTCCATGCTTCTTCAGGACGACGTGGTGATGGGCACTCTGACCGTCAGAGAGAACTTAACCTTCTCGGCGGCGCTCCGGCTGCCGGCCTCCGTCTCTCAGGAGGAGAAGGAGCAGAAAGTGGAGAAACTGATCCAGGAGCTGGGGCTCGGACGGGTGGCCGACTCCAGGGTGAGGAGGGGGTGGAAGAGGAGGAAGAGGAGGAAGAGGAAGAGTAGGGGAGGGGGGGGGGGGGGGAAAGTACAATAAAAAATAAACAAATGCAGAAAGCTAGTAATGGGAACATATGTGTTCATTTTAAATGCCAAACAAAACTAAGAATGATATAAATGATCCTCCAAATCTACAGGGGAAATCCTGATTAAGTTATGAGACCAAATCTACCACATTTATGGGAAACAACCTTTTTAACTATTCTTGGATAAAAATATGAGATATTCACAGAGACTCAGTCGAACATTTATGGGGAAAAAAACGTAATATTCTCAGAGATAAAGTGGTTAGTTTACGAGAAATAAAATCACACATTTAGGGGGAAAATACCCTCCTAGATTCTCTGAGATTAAAACAGTGTGTGTGTGTGTGTGTGTGTGTGTGTGTGTGTGTGTGTGTGTGTGTGTGTGTGTGTGTGTGTGTGTGTAGGTGGGCACTCAGCTGATCCGGGGTATTTCGGGGGGAGAGAGGAAGAGGACGAACATCGGCATGGAGCTGATCATCGACCCCCCCGTCCTCTTCCTGGACGAACCCACTACTGGGCTGGATGCTAGCACCGCTAACTCTGTACTGCTGCTGCTGAAGAGGTACACACACACACACACACACATGCACACACACACACATACACACACACATTACATTGCATTTAGCTGAGGCTTTTATCCAAAGCGACTTACAATAAGTGCGTTCGACCAACAAAATACAAACTTGAAGAAAACAGAATCATAAAGTACATCAGGTTTCATAGAGCCAAACATTTCAAGTGCTACTCAACTGGCTTAAGATAAGCCAGTCCTTTATTAGTATATAAGTGCCTTGTTAGTAATTCTATCGCTCGAAATGGAGTCGAAAGAGATGAGTTTTCAGTCTGCGCCGGAAGGTGTGTAAGCTATCTGCTGTCCTGATGTCAATGGGGAGCTCATTCCACCATTTTGGACCCAGGATAGCAAACGCTATCCCTTACTGTCGATTGATTTTACAGTGATATCTGCACTACTCATCGACTAAAAAACACCAGATTATCCTTGTTAATTACACAACATTGATTGGTTTAAATTGTGTGCAATGCTTTTGTATTTTTCCCCTTCGATTCTGAGAAACAAATATTTTTTCGGAGTAAAGGATGGCAGAACTACCCAGAATCCCCAGCTATCGTTTAGGACTACACCATAGAGGCTTCTCAATTCTTAAATGTTCCCTCCTCGACTCCCCTCCTCGAGACTTAGTCCCGCCCACAGGAGATGCGAGCGGAGGACCGAGGAGAGAGGAGGGGAAGTAGCAGACGTTTAAAGAAATGAGAACTCCTCTCCTCTGAGCGGTCATATTAAAGCGATGTCCGTTCATTATTACGGCAACAGCTGCATCAGCTGTGGAGTGTTTTGTCATAGCCTGTATTTTATAATCTCTGTTACATCAGCTGAGCATTGTTCCCCCACATATTTACTTTGAATTCATTGAGAGTGCGGTATAATGAGACAATAACAGGCTACAGATGCGGACACACACACACAAATATATTTATATAAATATCTACAATTTAAAGTATGAGAGCACTCTCATAATAACGTAACACAATCAGAGACTGGATATATCCCCCCCTCTCTCTGGTCGCTGAAATGGGGAATTGAAATTACGGGCCAAAGAAATTTGAACGGGTCCACCCCGTCCCCCCCTCCCCGACCGCGTCCCCAGAACTACACATGCTGGCTGTTGCGTTTCGCAACATGTTCTCTATCTATGGCACGTCTCTACTGGGAGTTGTAGTTTTAAAAGACGTTTTCGTATTTCCCATAATAAGAAGTTGCCAGTATTAAACTGTGTACATCCCTGGAGGTTTAGGGGATAGAAAACACTCAAATTTAAAACATATAATTAATAAATGGGTGAAAATTGCTTGTGCCCATAATGGGCAGCATTAATATATATACACACACATGCCAGCTAAGGTCAGAAGAGCTTTATTGAACAGCTGGTCTTATGTCTGTGACCCTTCCTGTTGTTCATTGATAACATAACATTACATTAATTGATAAGCCTGAAACATGCACTCGTCAAGGTTCAGAGGCACATTTTGCAAACATGGCAGTAGCCATCGATCAGCTTAAGATAAGATATACTTTATTGATCCCAAGTTGGAACATTTGCGTTACATCAGCATGTGTACAGTTGTAAATATGCAGTGGTGTTTATTTGTAAATCATTTAGTATAATCACACAAATTCTGTGTTTTATATTTAACAATTCTGTGTTCTTCATTTATTGATTGTTCAATACCTGACAAGGCCGGAGATGAAATATCTACATACATCTTATAAGAGTATAATACATATGTATAATATCAGTGCTTCAACATAGTTAACATTGCTGGAGGTATGCACACATATTGATAGATGTCTTGTAATGCACTATTGAGGAACCTGCGACCCAAGTTTTTCATTCAATGCATAACTACACCATAGTTGTGTAGGCCGATATGATATGTCAATAAACCTTAGAACATCTTGAAATCTTGAAAGGGATGTACAAAATAGTCATTATATACAGTCTTTAATTAACTATTGGTAGAGAATAACGAGTAATGAACATACTTTATAGGGATCCAATTAATATCTAATAATAAAAATAATGAAATTCAATAACATGCTTTAACCACTAGGTGTCCCTTTATATCAGCTGTGCACCTTTATGATGTAAATACAGCCTATCTACCAATTGGATCAAATATAAAAGTCAGCCGAATTAGTGTTGATACTGCAAGGAGACGTATTGTGTGAAAAGAAATGTAAGATGTTGTTTAATTGTTGATATATTTATGATCCACGTCACGTTTTCAGTTCCTCATGTTTCTCTAGAAGTCTTCTCATCAGGTCTCTATAAATACAGAACTACGGCAGATATGTAATATTTAATGCAGCCGAACCGAATTACAATGCCGTTATGTGATGACCTTCAAAGAGAAAAGCAAGCACACTCGGAATAAAGTATTATTTTTTTTAAATGTTTTCGGTCTGTTTCCGGTATTTGTTAATGACGATGTGCTGTGAGATGTGAGACTGGAATTGCACAGGGGAAAATAACGTATCTTTAGATGCGGATTTTGTTAAACTAATACGTTTGCGCTGTGGACCAACACTATACATTGACGGGGAAGGGGGTAGCAATAAAGATAACACCATTAAACAGTTACACAACATAACAGAAATAATATCGATAGCAGCGTCCTTAGCAACCACCTTGGTAACAATGAAAACGTTCTATGGACGCAATTTCCTGAAGTAATCTTCGTAATAACTAGCAAACTAAAGATCATGTACTGTCACGGTTGAGTGAAGGAAGCAGGACCCAAATGCAGATAACTCTGATAATCCTTTATTTCAAGGATAATGAAACTAATACATACAAAACAGAACACTCACCGGGGTGAATTCAGTCACCAACAAAAGAAGCACCAACACTGAACACAGGACGAGACAAGACTAAATACAGGGAGGGATAATTACAAGACGAGACACAGCCGGGCAGGGGAGGAGAAACACAAGGGCCACAGGTGAACACAATCAGCTAATGAGACACACCAGGGAAACTAACGACAGGAGGAAAACATGACATAGAGAACAGCGAAAACACCCAAACCAAGACAGAACTGTGACATGACATGATAACCGTGACAGAACCCCCCCCTCAAGGGACGGATTCTAGACGTCCCTAACACCAAAACAAAAATCCACCAACGTCCAGCAGGGTGGGTGGAGGGGGTCCGGAGGACGGGACTGAGCTGACCGCCCAGGAGCACAGTAGAGGACCAGGAAGGGATCTCGGGCGGAAGGCCCGGGGGCAAGGCAGAAGCCGAGAAGGAGGACTCGGGCGGACGGCCTGGGGGCAAGGCAGAGTCCAAGGTGGGGGACTCGGGCGGACGGCCCGGGGGCAAGGCAGAGTCCATGGTGGGGGTCTCGGGCGGACGGCCCGGGGGCAAGGCAGAGTCCGTGGTGGGGCGAAGGCCACAGCGGGCGAACTCAGGGGGCCGAGCATGAGGGCGAAGGCAGCGGCAGGAAGAGTCAGGGGGCCGGGCTCGAGGACGAGGGCAGCGGCAGGAAGAGTCAGGGGGCCGGGCCCGAGGACGAGGGCAGCGGCAGGAAGAGTCAGGGGGCCGGGCCCGCGGGCGAAGACCGCGGCTCACAGAGGGTCGGGATCGAGGGCGAAGGCAGCGGCAGGAAGAGTCAGGGGGCCGGGCTCGAGGACGAGGGCAGCGGCAGGAAGAGTCAGGGGGCCGGGCCCGAGGACGAGGGCAGCGGCAGGAAGAGTCAGGAGGCCGGGCCCGCGGACGAAGACCGCGGCTCACAGAGGGTCGGGATCGAGGGCGAAGACCAGACAGCTCCGGAGGCCGGGCAGGACCCGGTGTCGGCCGGACAGGAACCGGAGCCGGCGGGACAGGCTTCGGCAGGATCCCCCACGGAAGAGGACCAGGAGTTGGCAGGACCCCCAGCAGGAGAGCGGTTGGCGGGACCTCCGACGAGACAGGACAAAGGGTTGGCAGTACCCCCGGCAGGAGAGTAGACGGCGGGACCTCCAACGGCACAGGACACAGGGTTGGCAGTACCCCCGGCAGGAGAGTAGTCGGCGGGACCTCCAACGGGACAGGACATAGGGTTGGCAGGACCCCCGGCAGGAGAGTAGACGGCGGGACCTCCAACGGCACAGGACACAGGGTTGGCAGTACCCCCGGCAGGAGAGTAGTCGGCGGGGCCTCCAACGGGACAGGACATAGGGTTGGCAGGACCCCCGGCAGGAGAGTAGTCGGCGGGACCTCCAACGGGACAGGACACAGGGTTGGCAGGACCCCCGGCAGGTGAGTAGACGGCGGGACCTCCAACGGGACAGGACATAGGGTTGGCAGGACCCCCGGCAGGAGAGTAGTCGGCGGGACCTCCAACGGGACAGGACATGGGGTTGGCAGGACCCCCGGCAGGAGAGTAGTCGGCGGGGCCTCCAACGGGACAGGACATAGGGTTGGCAGGACCCCTGGCAGGAGAGTAGTCGGCGGGGCCTCCAACGGGACAGGACACAGGGTTGGCAGGACCCCCGGCAGGAGAGTAGTCGGCGGGGCCTCCAACGAGACAGGACAAAGGGTTGGCAGGACCCCCGGCAGGAGAGTAGTCGGCGGGACCTCCAACGGCACAGGACATGGGGTTGGCAGGACCCCCGGCAGGAGAGTAGTCGGCGGGGCCTCCAACGGGACAGGACACAGGATTGGCAGGACCCCCGGCAGGAGAGTAGTCGGCGGGGCCTCCAACGGGACAGGACACAGGGTTGGCAGGACCCCCGGCAGGAGAGTAGTCGGCGGGGCCTCCAACGGGACAGGACACAGGGTTGGCAGGACCCCCGGCAGGAGAGTAGTCGGCGGGGCCTCCAACGGGACAGGACACAGGGTTGGCAGGACCCCCGGCAGGAGAGTAGTCGGCGGGGCCTCCAACGAGACAGGACATGGGGTTGGCAGGACCCCCAGCGGAACCTCCAACGGTACAGGACATGGGGTTGGCAGGACCCCCGGCAGAAGACTAGTCTGCGGGACCTCCAACGGGACAGGACATGGGGTTGGCAGGACCCCCGGCAGAAGACTAGTCTGCGGGACCTCCAACGGGACAGGACACAGGGTTGGCAGGACCCCCAGCGGAACCTCCAACGGTACAGGACATGGGGTTGGCAGGACCCCCGGCAGAAGACTAGTCTGCGGGACCTCCAACGGGACAGGACATGGGGTTGGCAGGACCCCCGGCAGAAGACTAGTCTGCGGGACCTCCAACGGGACAGGACATGGGGTTGGCAGGACCCCCGGCAGGAGAGTAGTCGGCGGGGCCTCCAACGAGACAGGACAAAGGGTTGGCAGGACCCCCGGCAGGAGAGTAGTCGGCGGGACCTCCAACGGCACAGGACATGGGGTTGGCAGGACCCCCGGCAGGAGAGTTGTCTGCGGGACCTCCAACGGCACATGAGTAGGGGCTTGAGTGGGGACTCGAGAGAGGGCTTGAGAGGGAACTCGAGAGGAAACTGGAGAGTCGACTGGAGAGGTGACTCGAGAGGGGACTCGAGAAGGAACTCGAGAGGTGACTGGAGAGGGGACTCGAGAGGGAACTCGAGAGGAGACTCGAGAGATGACTTGAGAGGAGACTTGAGAGGGATCTTGAGAGGGGACTTGAGAAGGGACTCGAGAGGTGGCTTGAGAGGGACCTCGAGAGGTGACTTGAGAGGGATCTAGAAAGGGGACTCGAGAGGTAGCTCGAGAGGAGACTTGAGAGGGAACTAGAGAGGGGACTCGAGAGGGAACTTGAGATGGGATGAGGGAAGGGACTAGAGAAGTGACTCGAGGTGGGACTAGAGAAGGGGCTCGGGAAGGGGCCAGAGAGGTGACTAAAGGAGGGACTGGAGAAGGGACTAGGGAAGTGACTAGAGGAGGGACTTGAGAAAGGACTTGAGAAAGGAATTGAGTAGGGACTTGAGATGGGACTAGAGAAGTGACTAGAGGTGGGACTGGAGAAGGGACTAGAGAAGGGACTAGGAAAGTGACCTGAGGAGGGACTAGGGAAGGGACAAGAGGAGGGACTCGAGAAGAGACTAGAGAAGGGACCAGAGATGGGACTATGGCAGCTGGGGCCAGAGCTAAGGCTGGAACCATGGCTGCTGGGGCCGGGACCATGGCTGCTGGGGCCAGAACTAGGTCTGGAACCATGGCTGCTGGGGCCAGAACTGGGGCCGGAACCATGGCTGCTGGGGCCAGAACTGGGGCCGGAACCATGGCTGCTGGGGCCAGAACTGGGGCCGGAATGATGGCTGCTGGGGCCAGAACTGGGGCTGGAACCATGGCTGCTGGGGCCTGTACTGGGGCCGGAACCATGGCTGTGTGGGCCGGTTCTGTAGCCGGAACCATGGCTCTTGGGGCTCGGATTGCTAGCCTGGACTTGCGACTCCTTCTCTTAGAAGCCGCCTGAAGGCTCCGTGGACCTCCAAAAGCCAGCCGAGTTCCAGAAAACGACTCTTGGACAGGAGCAGGAACTGGGGCGGAAGCACTGGTTGACTCCAGACGGAACACACCGAGACGTTTATAGTCAGCAGGCTGGAAATCACACACCCAGATGAAGTTCAAAATCCAGCCAGGTAAGAATTTCACCAAGTCTGGTTTCTCCATAGCCAACCGGTGCGCCTCTACCAGAGCGGCCTCCTTCTGCAGAACACTGGACGCTCCCCTCCACCAATCATAGCAGCAAGCCAAAGCAAAGGAAAAATGTTGTAGTTCCACCTCAAATGGATCATCTGCTGGGTCCATTTCTGGTTGGTGCTTTCTGTCACGGTTGAGTGAAGGAAGCAGGACCCAAATGCAGATAACTCTGATAATCCTTTATTTCAAGGATAATGAAACTAATACATACAAAACAGAACACTCACCGGGGTGAATTCAGTCACCAACAAAAGAAGCACCAACACTGAACACAGGACGAGACAAGACTAAATACAGGGAGGGATAATTACAAGACGAGACACAGCCGGGCAGGGGAGGAGAAACACAAGGGCCACAGGTGAACACAATCAGCTAATGAGACACACCAGGGAAACTAACGACAGGAGGAAAACATGACATAGAGAACAGCGAAAACACCCAAACCAAGACAGAACTGTGACATGACATGATAACCGTGACATGTACATCCACTGCACACATAATCTGAAATAACAACTCATATTTCTCGCATCAAATGACATCAAAACGCATTTTAATGGCCAAACTAACTTTAAAATAGGCATTTTCCACCGAGAATAAAACGAAGTTCGGCCATGTTTTTTTTTTCTGCAGGGAGAAATTTGAAGATCACGTGACATAGACACCAGCCATTGGAATGAATGGTGAAAAAAAACGGGGTTTGTCAAACAGAGCACATGGTGTAGTCCAAACGATAGCTAGGGATTCTGGGTAGTGTTATTTAGGTTCTGCCATCCTTTACTCCGAAAAAATATTTGTTTCTCAGAATCGAAGGGGAAAAATACAAAAGCATTGCACACAATTTAAACCAATCAATGTTGTGTAATTAACAAGGATAATCTGGTGTTTTTTAGTCGATGAATAGTGCAGATATCACTGTAAAATCAATCGACAGTAAGGGGAATACTTACTTCCGGGTGTACAATTCTTCGTTAAAGGGCAGCCGACACAAACGAATGCCGTGCTTCCATGAGCGTCAAGTCCCGCCGCAGAAGGGAATACATTGCAATCAGTTGAAAGCTATTTGCGTCCCTTTATGACGCTGAAGGAGCCTAGGAGCGTCACAACTGCACGCCACGGACACTGACCAAACGTCGATCCTGGACGATTATGGAGTGAGAGTGTGTTGTAGCGACACATGGCCAGCCTAAACAACAATAAGCGCTGCTTGGCAACCGTGTGTGGCGGCAAAGTACACAGACATTTTGACAGGAGAGATTGAGTTTAGCCGGTATTCAACATATTTTACCAGTCATAGTCCGGTAATTATTCACACTCTAAGAAGAGTCCTACACAACAGACATGGCGTCAAAAAGGAGTGTGGAAATATTTCGACCAGGTTAGTGAGTGCGGTGTAGAGGTCAAACTATGCCAAATTAAAGTTATACATGCTATACCTTGCTATCTCCGCAACCTCCGTGCCAGCTGAGAGGGTCTTCTCTACAGCTGGCCTGATTGTGAATCGCCTCTGCACATGAAAGCTGTAGGCCTATAGCTGTCAAACTGTGATCACCAGTTCAATACATTTGACTAATTCGACTTGGTTTCTACACTTACTTTTGGGAATTTTTATTTGGAATTTTTTTTGACCCATTTTTTTTTTTTATAGGATATGTACATTTCGGTTAACCGTTTTTCGGGGGTTCGAATATTCGAATATACATTTGCTTTCAAATTCCCATTCCTAGCTAGTACCAGTGTCTTGAAGTGGATTCTAGCAGTTACCGGGAGCCAGTGGAGGGAGCGGAGGAGCGGAGTGGTGTGGGAACATTTAGGAAGGTTGAAGACCGGACGAGCCGCTGCATTCTGGATGAGCTGCAGAGGTCGGATGGCACATGTGGGTAGACCAGCCAGGAGGGAGTTGCAGTAGTCTAGGCGTGAGGTGACGAGAGCCTGGACCAGAACCTGGGTGGCTTTCTGGGTCAGCTGGGGACGTATCCTCCTGATGTTGTAAAGCGTGTATCTGCAGCAGCGGGTTGTAGCAGCTATGTTTGCAGTGAAGGACAGGTTGTTATCTAGGGTCACACCCAGGTCACACCCAGATTCCAGATACACACACACACACACACACACACACACACGTACACACACACACACACACACATGTATACACACACACACACACAGCAATTATGGTGGTCATTTGGAGTAAAACACAACTTTTCCAAGTAAAACATGTAAAAACAGTGACTTTCATCTCAGATTCACTTCTCCTGGTTTTTACCCCCGTTTCCCAAAAAGGCTTTCATACAGCATGGTACTGTGTCTGTGACCAGGTAGGAACCTTTCTTCCGCTCTTGTTTCTGCAGGATGGCTAACAGCGGGCGCACCATCATCCTCTCCATCCACCAGCCCAGATACTCAATCTACCGTCTGTTCGACAGCCTCACGCTGCTGGTGCACGGGAAACAGGTCTATATACTTTATTTAGGTCATGTTCTACCTCCTTGCTTCACTTTGCTCTACTTTGTCTCACTTTTGGTCAATCTGGTTATCTTTCTTTTCTGCCAATTTTATTATTCTCTTAAAAACACATCAGCTTCTATAATATTCTACGTAGTGAAATAAATGAACTCACATGAACTCGTTCCTCTCTCAAGGTGTACCACGGCTCGGCTCCGACCGCTCTGGACTACTTCTCTGAAATCGGTAGGCAGGTTAAAAGAAATCCAAAGTAACCGAAAACATGAAAGAGAGGAAGTGAACTACATGTGATTGTTTGGAACTACATTTCCCAGGGTACACCTGTGAGCCCCACAACAACCCGGCTGACTTCTTCCTGGACATCATCAACGGAGACTCCAGCGCTGCGGGTCTGAACAGCACAGAAAGTGTGTGTGTGTGTGTGTGTGTGTGTGTGTGTGTGTGTGTGTGTGGGTCTCTCGGTGTGTGTCGGTGTGTGTGTGGAAATATAAATACACTTTTGTTGTTTTTCCTTGTGATGATTATTTCTTGTCTCCTCCAGACTCTGACGTGTCGTCCTCCTCGATGCAGGGGATTGAAGATAAACTGGTGCAGGAATACAGGAAGTGCAGTCAATACAGAGAGACCAGAGCAGAGCTGGGTACACATACACACACACACACACACACACACACACACACACACACACACACACACACACACACACACACACACACACACACACACACACACACACACACACACACACACACACACACACACACACATACGGAATCTACTGTAGAGTTAAATACACTTCCCCTCTCCCTTTAGAGAGGATAACGGCAGGTAAGAAGTCTTCCTCCTCTTCCTCTCGCTCCAGAACCATCACCTATAGGACCGGTTTCTTCACTCAGTTCAGATGGGTTCTCAAGAGAACCTTCCAGAACCTCCTGTTGAACCCGCAAACCTCCTTCGCTCAGGTAACAAGTATATCTAGATTTAAAATAGAAATAAAATATAATCTAAATATATGTATTTTTTTATGCAGCTGCAACGATCAATAAAGTACTTCTTATCTTATCTTCTTAAACGGTCTCATTACGGCCAAACGTGTGGTTTGAGCAGCACCTGGTGGCCGCTTGAGGAACTGCAGCCTCAGATACACACTGTATATTTTTTGTTTAAAATGCTACTTTTGAAATATTTTCCACCACTTTTTCTGAGTTTCACTGCCTTTACAATTCCACCAAAGACAATAACAATCATTAAAATGTAATCAACTAGATTTAAAAGCAATAAAAACAGTAATAATGGCAAAAATAAATGATGATACAAGTGAATAGAAAAATGTAAATGCATAAAACCATTTTTTTTATTTTTAAAGAAGCCTGGCTTTTATCAGAGCTTTAACTACAGGATTAATTGATTTCTTATTTATATAAATTATGTATATATTAATTGATCCATTATCTCTCTGTTTTGCTCCTCAGATAGCAGTCACTCTGTTCCTCGCTCTGATCGTCGGATTAATTTTCTTCGGAGTGAAGAACGATCCGAGTGGACTTCAGAACAGGTAGCTATACTGTGTTTATATTAGTAAATAATATATACGTATAACGTGCTGGATTACAGTAAATACATGTTGTGTTTCAGGATGGGCGCCCTCTTCTTCGTGACAGTAAATCAGTGTTTCAGCTCGCTGTCGTCTGCAGAGCTCTTCATCGCAGAGAGGAAACTTTTCATGTGAGTCTAAATACATCCTTTACACAAGTAGAAGTACAGATACTCGTGTTTAAAAGTACTCTGGTAAAAGTAGAAGTACTGACTAAACTTCTTTACTAAAGTAAAAGTAAAGAGGCTTTGAAATGTACTTCAGTAGAAAGTACCCATAACTAGCAGCTGCTTTAAAGAGTACCTGACCTCCCTTTATATTAATAGAACAATAATGTCATTGTTAGCTAATGAATGTTTCCATGCTGAACAACGGCAACATGACAACGTTTCCATTGGTCCCTCTTCTTTAGAGAAGACCAGGAAGTGATGGATACACGGATCGTGTTCAAATCAATAGGCACGCAATGACTCTAAAGAATAATGATCACGCATCAAACACACATTCAGACTAAAGGAACCAGCTGTTTGGGAAATGAGAGAAGTAGAAAGTACAGGTATTTGGGTTCAACATGTAAGAAGTAGAAAGTACAGGTATTTGAGTTCAACATGTAAGAAGTAGAAAGTACAGGTATTTGAGTTCAACATGTAAGAAGTAGAAAGTACAGGTATTAGTGTTCAACATGTAAGAAGTAGAAAGTACAGGTATTTGTGTTCAACATGTAAGAAGTAGAAAGTACAGGTATCTTTGTTCAACATGTAAGAAGTAGAAAGTACAGGTATTTGTGTTCAACATGTAAGAAGTAGAAAGTACAGGTATTTGAGTTCAACATGTAAGAAGTAGAAAGTACAGCTATTTGAGTTCAACATGTAAGAAGTAGAAATTACAGGTATCTTTGTTCAACATGTAAGAAGTAGAAAGTACAGGTATTTGTGTTCAACATGTAAGAAGTAGAAAGTACAGGTAACTTTGTTCAACATGTAAGAAGTACAAAGTAAAGGTATTAGTGTTCAACGTGTAAGATGTAGAAAGTACAGGTATTTGTGTTCAACATGTCAGAAGTAGAAAGTACAGGTATTTGAGTTCAACATGTAAGAAGTAGAAAGTACAGGTATTTGAGTTCAACATGTAAGAAGTAGAAAGTACAGGTATCTTTGTTCAACATGTAAGAAGTAGAAAGTACAGGTATTTGAGTTCAACATGTAAGAAGTAGAAAGTACAGGTATTTGAGTTCAACATGTAAGAAGTAGAAAGTACAGGTATCTTTGTTCAACATGTAAGAAGTAGAAAGTACAGGTATTTGAGTTCAACATGTAAGAAGTAGAAAGTACAGGTATCTTTGTTCAACATGTAAGAAGTAGAAAGTAAATGTATTAGTGTTCAACGTGTAAGATGTAGAAAGTACAGGTATTTGTGTTCAACATGTAAGAAGTAGAAAGTACAGGTATTTGTGTTCAACATGTCAGAAGTAGAAAGTGCAGGTATTTGAGTTCAACATGTAAGAAGTAGAAAGTACAGGTATTTGAGTTCAACATGTAAGAAGTAGAAAGTACAGGTATCTTTGTTCAACATGTAAGAAGTAGAAAGTACAGGTATTTGTGTTCAACATGTAAGAAGTAGAAAGTTCAGGTATTTGGGTTCAACATGTAAGAAGTAGAAAGTACAGGTATTTGAGTTCAACATGTAAGAAGTAGAAAGTACAGATATTTGTGTTCAACATGTAAGAAGTAGAAAGTACAGGTATCTTTGTTCAACATGTAACAAGTAGAAAGTACAGGTATTTGTGTTCAACATGTAAGAAGTAGAAAGTACAGGTATTTGTGTTCAACATGTGAGAAGTAGAAAGTACAGGTATTTGTGTTCAACATGTAAGAAGTAGAAAGTTCAGGTATTTGTGTTCAACATGTAAGAAGTAGAAAGTTCAGGTATTTGTGTTCAACATGTAAGAAGTAGAAAGTTCAGGTATTTGTGTGTCAACATATAAGAAGTAGAAAGTACAGGTATTTGTGTTTCAACATGGTAGAAGTAGAAAGTACAGGTATTTGTGTTCAACATGTAAGAAGAGAAAGTACAGGTATCGTTGTTCAACATGTAAGAAGTAGAAGTACAGGTATTTGTTCAACATGTAAGAAGTAGTACAGGTATTTGGTTCAACATGTAAGAAGTAGAAAGTACAGGTATTTGTGTTCAACATGTAAGAAGTAGAAAGTACAGGTATTTGGTTCAACATGTAAGAAGTAGAAAGTACAGGTATTTGGTTCAACATGTAAGAAGTAGAAAGTACAGGTATTTGGTTCAACATGTAAGAAGTAGAAAGTACAGGTATTTGGTTCAACATGTAAGAAGTAGAAAGTACAGGTATTTGGGTTCAACATGTAAGAAGTAGAAAGTACAGGTATTTGGTTCAACATGTAAGAAGTAGAAAGTACAGGTATTTGTTTAACATGTAAGAAGTAGAAAGTACAGGTATTTGTTCAACATGTAAGAAGTAGAAAGTACAGGTATTTGTGTTCAACATGTAAGAAGTAGAAAGTACAGGTATTTGGTTCAACATGTAAGAAGTAGAAAGTACAGGTATTTGGTTCAACATGTAAGAAGTAGAAAGTACAGGTATTTGTGTTCAACATGTAAGAAGTAGAAAGTACAGGTATTTAGTTCAACATGTAAGAAGTAGAAAGTACAGGTATTTGTTCAACATGTAAGAAGTAGAAAGTACAGGTTTGTGTTCAACATGTAAGAAGTAGAAAGTACAGGTATTTGTGTTCAACATGTAAGAAGTAGAAAGTACAGGTATTTGTTCAACATGTAAGAAGTAGAAAGTACAGGTATTTGTGTTCAACATGTAAGAAGTAGAAAGTACAGGTATTTGTTCAACATGTAAGAAGTAGAAAGTACAGGTATTTGTGTTCAACATGTAAGAAGTAGAAAGTACAGGTATTTGGTTCAACATGTAAGAAGTAGAAAGTACAGGTATTTGTGGTTCAACATGTAAGAAGTAGAAAGTACAGGTATTTGTGTTCAACATGTAAGAAGTAGAAAGTACAGGTATTTGTTCAACATGTAAGAAGTAGAAAGTACAGGTATTTGAGTTCAACATGTAAGCAGGGGCGGCGCCAGGGGGTAGCTTGGAAGTATTTGAGTTCAACATGTAAGAAGTAGAAAGTTCAGGTATTTGGGTTCAACATGTAAGAAGTAGAAAGTACAGGTATTTGAGTTCAACATGTAAGAAGTAGAAAGTACAGATATTTGTGTTCAACATGTAAGAAGTAGAAAGTACAGGTATTAGTGTTCAACATGTAAGAAGTAGAAAGTACAGGTATCTTTGTTCAACATGTAAGAAGTAGAAAGTAAAGGTATTAGTGTTCAACATGTAAGATGTAGAAAGTACAGGCATTTGTGTTCAACATGTAAGAAGTAGAAAGTTCAGGTATTTGTATTCAACATGTAAGAAGTAGAAAGTACAGGTATCTTTGTTCAACATGTAAGAAGTAGAAAGTACAGGTATTTGTGTTCAACATGTAAGAAGTAGAAAGTTCAGGTATTTGTGTTCAACATGTAAGAAGTAGAAAGTTCAGGTATTTGTGTTCAACATGTAAGAAGTAGAAAGTTCAGGTATTTGTGTTCAACATATAAGAAGTAGAAAGTACAGGTATTTGTGTTCAACATGTAAGAAGTAGAAAGTACAGGTATTTGTATTCAACATGTAAGAAGTAGAAAGTACAGGTATCTTTGTTCAACATGTAAGAAGTAGAAAGTACAGGTATTTGTGTTCAACATGTAAGAAGTAGAAAGTTCAGGTATTTGTGTTCAACATGTAAGAAGTAGAAAGTTCAGGTATTTGTGTTCAACATGTAAGAAGTAGAAAGTTCAGGTATTTGTGTTCAACATATAAGAAGTAGAAAGTACAGGTATTTGTGTTCAACATGTAAGAAGTAGAAAGTACAGGTATTTGTGTTCAACATGTAAGAAGTAGAAAGTACAGGTATTTGTGTTCAACATGTAAGCAGGGGCGGCGCCAGGGGGTAGCTTGGAAGTATTTGAGTTCAACATGTAAGAAGTAGAAAGTTCAGGTATTTGGGTTCAACATGTAAGAAGTAGAAAGTACAGGTATTTGAGTTCAACATGTAAGAAGTAGAAAGTACAGATATTAGTGTTCAACATGTAAGAAGTCAAAGTAAAAAGTCGTCAGAAAAATAAGTGGAGTAAATGCTGATACCAGAACTTAAATGTACTTAAAGGTAATTCACTTCAGAAACACTTTTTGTTATATTCCATGGAATGCTCTTAACATCCTGATAGCAATGAATATCTGAAGTGCTTTGACAAAATCCATTAAAAAAATATCATCAGTGGAAGCCGTAGCGCTGTAAGAAGCACGACCAATCATCTGAGCCGGCTAAAGTAACTGGATGGCCTACCTGCCTGTCAGCCTTCCATCTGGGCACAAACTTATCTCGTGCCCTCATTGGTCATGTGGGCGTTCGTGTGTGTTGGAGGAGGGGCTCTGTGAGGAAGAGGCAGATTTGTTCCGGTTGTGTATTTTCAAATTCTAGCGCACTCGAGCTGGTTTCTCCAAAATGACCTACCCCACCTTTAAGTACAGTAACAAAGTATTTGTACTGCACTACTTCCCACCTCTGGACATAACAGACAGGGATTTATATTTAAATGTTGCTGTTAATAACCCTCTGTGTGTGTTTTCCTCCTCAGTCACGAGTACATCAGCGGGTATTACCGTGTGTCGGTGTACTTCCTGTGTAAGATGCTGTCAGACATCATCACTCTGAGGACGATCCCTGCCATCTTGTTCAGCTGCGTCGCCTACTTCATGATCGGTGCGTCCAACACACACACTCAGCTTTAAATATACCCAAACTATTCATTAACTATTTTAAAATTTGAGTTTTTAATGTCATGATTTATGGCAAAACGCCTTCTCAAGGTCCCGAAAGGTACATTACGTTTTTAATTGTATGTCAAATTAATTTGGGATGTTTTATAGGCGTTACAATTAATGCATACATCCCAAAAATAACCTAAATAATTACATTTTCTTGTGAATTTGTATTTACAATGTGTGTATTTAAAAATATGAAATAATCCCAAAAATATTAGTTGAAGAATAAATAATAATATTTAAAATAATTTATGATAGTGGGGTGGAAAGAAAATGTATTTAGATAAATGATTCCATAATAAAAAATTATAATAATTCATTTAAATAAAAAAGACGCCTTCCTAAGGTCCCGAAAGGTACATACATTCTTTAAAAAATTGTCAATTGAAATCTTGATGGCATGTTGAATGAATTAAACTAATTGAAGTCTTTATATTTGGACTCTTTTGTATGTTTTATAGGCCTAACGAATAATCGATGAGTCAAAAAAATAATACAAATAATTAATCTTATTTTATTTTCATATGAATTTTTATTTACAAATTAAAATAAAATACAAATTAATACAAAAGAAATTAATAAAAGAAGAAATAATATTTAAAATCATTATTAAAAGTGGGTTGAACATTTTTTTATTTCAGTAAATGATTCCATAATAAAAAATAATAATAACAACAATACATTTAAATGTAGACGGCATTTATTTGTTATTTTATTAACATTATTTTATCTCCTCTCCCTCACAGGTCTGAAGCCCACGGTGGCGGCCTTCTTCACCTTCATGTTCTCCGTCACCATGGTGACCTACACAGCCACCGCCATGGCGCTCGCTATCTCCGCCGACCAGACGGTGGTCGCCATCGCCAACATCTTCATGACCATCGCCTGCGTCTTCATGATGGTGACACACACTCACACACACACACACACACACACACACACACACACACACACACACACACACACACACACACACATACACACACATATACACACACATACCATGTATACATCACTTCAGAGGACATTACATTGACTTACATGCATTTCCTGGAGAATTACCCTAACCTTATCCCTAACCAACACATGCCTAACCCTAACCCTAACCCTAAACAAGTCTTCACCCTAAAATTAATGATTCCCCTCATGGGGACCTCCATTTTGTCCCCATACGGGAGACGAGTCCCCACACGTGACTGTGTAAACAGATTTAGGTCCCCACAAGTATAGTAATGCTGGGACACACACACACACACACACACACACACACACACACACACTGACTCAGGATGAAGACTTACTTTTTTATTCCCAGCAAACTGAATTGATGTTTTGTTTTCATTGAAACTGTTTGAATTTTTCTTTTAGCACGTTTTAATAAGATATTTTTCAAGACCTCTGTGTTTGTTACCCTTAAGTCCTCGCCTTAAACACTTTTTACTTAACTAAGGGAACCTTCCAAGGACTATTTCTTTACTAATTTATAGAGATGTTACAGCCGTCTGTTGACTTGTTCTCGGTCTCCTGTTAATGTCTCTCTGAGTTGGCCTATAAATGGTCACATGTTGGTGGAAATTGCCCAAAAATTAAGTCAGGATGCCAAAGAAAAGATGACAGAAACCACTTTGTTAAGAACAACAAACACATATAAAAGAATGGGTTACAAAATGAGGCATCAAACCGGAAAGAAAAAGCATTACAAAATACTGAAAAAATGCCAGAGGTTGCGTATAGATCAATCAATCAATGTTTATTTATATAGCCCAATATCACAAATGTTACATTTGTCTCAGTGGACTTCACAGTTTGTACAGAATATCAGTATGACAATACGACACCCTCTGTCCTCAGACCCTCTGTCCTTAGACCCTCTGTCCTTAGACCCTCTGTCCTTAGACCCTCTGTCCTTAGACCCTCACATCGTACAAGGAAAAACTTCCAGAGCAAACCCACAGTTTAAAGGGAACATGGGAGAAACCTCAGGGAGAGCAACAGAGGAGGGATCCCTCTCCCAGGACGGACAGACGTGCAATAGATGCCGTGTGTAAATTGAAAAGATAATACATTTGCAACATAGGTAGTCCAAATGTTTGGAAATGCATGTGTGTGTAATAGGAAGATGAATCCACGAGGATATCCATCCAGGACCTATGATCCAGGACCACAGCCACGACTCAAGATCCAGGGCTCGCCATGCAGGACACAGGACCGCAGGATCATCCATGACTCCGGATCCCAGCGTATATAGACACCAGAGAGAAAGAGATTTGGGGAAGCTGGGTTAATCGGAACATGAGAGTACACAGGTACAGACAGAGAGAAGGAAGAAGTAAGATGTCCCCCGACAAACTAAGCCTATATCAGCAAAACTAGGGGCTGAATCTAATCAGCCCTAACTATAAGCTTTATCAAAAAGGAAGGTCTTAAGCGCACTCTTAAAAACGGATAGGGTGTCTGATAGTAAAAACAAGCAGGCTATAAGTCCATAGGAGGAAAGCAGGGATGCTTTTCTAATCAAAACTCAAAAGTAATTGTGTTTTATGCACAATAATAAACAGTGATGCAAATTAGTCGCTTTTCGGCAAGGGGTTAGAGGGCAGAAACATCTTGGATCCAGAAACTCGGAACAACCACACCCAGGGGACTCAACGACGCATAGACGTATCTCCTCTGGATCCTCCCCTCTCCTCTGCCCACCTGTCCCAGGGATGATCTGACCTACTCCTCCTCCTTGGCCCATGGACCCTAACACCTACAGACAAACACCCTCACAATACCCATCCACAGACCCCTAGGCCAGTGCAACCCAATCCAACACCGGAATCCAAAACCCTACTCCTAATCAAAACCTAACCCTAACCCTACCCTTACCCTAACCTTAACCTTAACCATAACCAACACATGCCTAACCCTAACCCTAAACCTTACCCTAACCCTAAACAAGTCTTCACCCTAAAATTAATGATTCCCCTCATGGGGACCTCCAATTTGTCTCCATGAGGGAGGCGAGTCCCCACACGTGACTGTGTAAACAGATGTAGGTCCCCACAAGGATAGTAATGCTAGGCCACATACACACACACACACACACACACACACACACACACAGTTATATTTTCTCACCTGTGTAATGTTTCTCTCCTCAGATCTTCGCCGGTCTTCTCGTCAATCTTCCCTCCATCGCCAGCTGGCTCGCATGGCTCAAATACTTCAGCATCCCACGATACGGCCTCACTGTGAGCACGCACGCACACACACACACACACACACACACACACATACACACACACATACACACACACACACACACACTGTTGTTTGGTGATAGATTAAAGTGATGCAAAGTGTTTATTCTGTGTATAATATGTTGTTATACCTCCGTGTCTCTTCAGGCTCTGCAGATTAACGAGTTCACAGGTCTGAAGTTCTGCGACGGCATCAACACAACTAACATCCCCCCGGGGATCACGTGAGTACACATTTAAAGAGGCCCTTTTGTGCTTGTACGTGATAGGCTAAGGGGCGGGACATCTCTAAGCAGGTTGACCAATCACAACAGAGCCGGCCAGCTAACCAATCAGAGCAGACTGGGCTCTGGTTTCAGACAGAGGGTGAAAAGAGGTGCTGCAGCACAGGCAGTATGAGAAAAATAAAGAGCTTTTTGAACATTAAAGCAAGGAGACATGTCCCAGTAGAGACACTACATACTGTCCTCTTTTAACGGGGACCTATCATGCAAAATCCTCTTTTGTACGTCTTGTATACATGAATATGTGTCCCTGGTGTTCCAGGGAACTCACCAAGTGTCAGAAAACACAACCCTCTCTATTTTCCTCCATACCCAAATCTCTTAAAAAGGGGCTGCAACGGATCTGATACAGACTGATCCAGATTTGAACACTTCTATGACGTCACAGAAGTGGCGCTACGGCTATTGGGCCAACTCCACCAATCAGGAGGAGACAGCCACAGACATTGCCGTTGGAAAGCGCTGGAGACGCTGTAGTACATATGCTAGGCCTGTAGATGGTGCTGTTCTCACAGAATCAGCCCGTGCAAAGACAGTGTTAAATTGAGCGAAATGAGGAATGGCTAAAATGCATGATCTG
Source organism: Harpagifer antarcticus (assembly GCA_902827135.1). Taxonomy (NCBI): domain Eukaryota; kingdom Metazoa; phylum Chordata; class Actinopteri; order Perciformes; family Harpagiferidae; genus Harpagifer; species Harpagifer antarcticus. The sequence continues at coordinate 349,453 of CADEHL010001186.1, read as the reverse complement.
TTTGGTATTTTGAAAAATAAAGAGTATAAATATGCCTTTTATAGGTATGGTCCTACACTATATTATTCAAATAGAGCATGATAGGTCCACTTTAAGTAGCAGCATGATGTGACTGGTTAGAGTATATTCCAATGTGTGTGTGTGTGTGTGTGTGTGTGTGTGTGTCTGTGTGTGTGTGTGTTTGTGTGTATGTGCATGTGTGTGTGTGCAGGTGTACAGGGGAGGAGTATCTGGACTATCAGGGTGTTGATTGGTCCACTTGGGGTCTCTGGCAGAACCACGTGGCTCTGGGCGTCATGACCTTCTGCTTCCTGACCATCGCATACCTCAAACTGCGCTTCATCCGGAAGTTCACCTAGACCTCCATCTTCTTCATCTTCATCACCTTCATCATCCCTGTGATACCTGTCTGTATAGCTCTCAGTTAAGATTGCAGTTTAAATATCTGTTTCTTACGTGGCGAGTATATATATATATTTTGTTTCACTCCTTACTAACGGCGCAGTCTTCAGTGCATTTTAATGATAAACTGTGATTTATTGATTTCTCTCTTTTTGCACTTTAAAGTTTAAGAGCCAAAGAAGTAATTTAACATAAATGCAAGAGTGTTATATATATATACATTTGTACAAAATAAAATACTGAATTTGAATTATGAATCTAATTTCTTTTAGTTATTAATAATATTTTCAAAAAATGATCTGGAAAAAAAATTGAAATTTGAACAAAAGTGAATTTTTAAGGAATTCGAAGAAAGTCAGAATTCTGAGATATTTTTATAAAATAAAATACAAATGTTAAGGTTTTAGTAAATAATAATCAGACTTACAGAATAACATTTCTTCGCTGCCTCTCAGGGCCTCATTTCCATCCGTAGAGCCTGACAAACAAAGCGCCTTTTGTTTAGATATGACAAGATAATGAAAGAGGATCAAGGACACACACATATTAAAGTGCTACGGTTGAGTACAGTCGGTGTGTGTATGTAAGCAGACACTCACTTCCATAGCAACCGTGGATATAAACTGTCTGTGTGTGATGAAATCTCCAGTTCCAGTTGTGTAACAGCAGTAATGACTGGATCTTCACACACACACACACACACACACACACACACACACACACACACACACACACACACACACACACACACACCTGTGATGAGTAACTGTTTCCATAACGTGTCCTTGAGCAAGGCTTCCACCCGACAGCTGAAGCAAGAAAGAGAAGCGAAAATAAACCAAGACACTTTCGTTCACACAAAAGTAATATTGATAAATGGGCGATAAAAACAAAAGTAACGCACTAAATTAAATGAGAGTAATAGTTAAAGTTGAGGAAAGGAGTCAAGGAAACTCAGAGAAACGCTAGGTTCATCTGATGTGTGTGTGTGTGTGATTATATATATTATAGGCAAGGCAAGGCAAGTTTATTTATCGAGCACTTTTCGACACAAGGCAATTCAAAGTGCTTTACAAAAAAAGAAAGACATTAAGAAAATGGCATTTAAAATCAGTCATTAAAAAGAAAAGCTAATAAAATAAACATTAAAAGAAAAATTACATGGATAAAAGTTACAGTGCAGTTTAAGATATGAATAGTTCAATTAAAAGCAGCGACAAAAAGAAAAGTCTTCTTGCTGGATTTGAAAGTAGTCAGAGTTGCAGCGGACCTGCAGGTTTCTGGGAGTTTGTTCCAGATGGAGCATAATAACTGAACGCTGCTTCTCCATGTTTAGTTCTGACTCTGGGGACAGAAAGCTGACCAGTCCCTGAAGACCTGAGAGATCTGGATGCTTCATCATTTAGCAGGAGGTCACAAATGTATTTTGGGCCTAAACCATTCAAAGCTTTATAAACCAGCAGCAGTATTTAGAAATCTATTCTTTGACACACAGGAAGCCAGTGTAAAGACTTCAGAACAGGAGTGATGTGATCCACTTTCTTAGTGTTAGTGAGGACTCGAGCAGCGGCGTTCTCAATCAGCTGCAGCTTTCTAATAGATCTTTTAGTGAGACCTCTGATACGAAGAGTGAAGCAGGTAGGACCCAAACGCAGATAACACTGATAATACCTTTATTTCAAGGGCTCTTATCTTAACATATAACATGGACAAACAAAACACTCCACGGTGAACTCCGTCACAAACAAAAGAAGCACCAACACTGAACACAGGACGAGACAAGACTAAATACAGGGAGGGATAATCACAAGACGAGAAACAGCCGGGCAGGGGAGGAGAAACACAAGGGCCACAGGTGAACACAATCAGATAACTAGACACACCAGGGAAACTAACGACAGGAGGAAAAACACAGGGAAAAGGACCAGACAATAACCCAGGAGGAAAACATGACAGAGAGAACAGCAAAAACACCCAAACCTAGACATAGAACTGTGACATGACATGATAATTGTGACAGAACCCCCCCCTCAAGGGACGGATCCCAGACGTCCCCAAAAAAAACAAAAGTCCAAAACCTCAAGCAGGGTGGGTGGAGGGGGTCCGGAGGACGGGACTAAGCTGACCGCCCAGGAGCACAGTAGAGGACCAGGAAGGGATCTCGGGCGGACGGCCCGGGGGCAAGGCAGAGTCCAAGGTGGGGCGAAGGCCACAGCGGGCGAACTCAGGAGGCCGAGCATGAGGGCGAAGGCAGCGGCAGGAAGAGTCAGGGGGCCGGGCTCGAGGACGAGGGCAGCGGCAGGAAGAGTCAGGGGGCCGGGCCCGCGGGCGAAGACCGCGGCTCACAGAGGGTCGGGATCGAGGGCGAAGACCAGACAGCTCCGGAGGCCGGGCAGGACCCGGTGTCGGCCGGACAGGAACCGGAGCCGGCGGGACAGGCTTCGGCAGGATCCCCCACGGAAGAGGACCAGGAGTTGGCAGGACCCCCAGCAGGAGAGTGGTTGGCGGGACCTCCAACGAGACAGGACAAAGGGTTGGCAGGACCCCCGGCAGGAGAGTTGTCGGCGGGGCCTCCAACAGCACAGGACATAGGATTGGCAGGACCCCCGGCAGGAGAGTAGACGGCGGGACCTCCAACGGCACAGGACACAGGGTTGGCAGGACCCCCGGCAGGAGAGTAGACGGCGGGACCTCCAACGGGACAGGACACAGGGTTGGCAGGACCCCCGGCAGGAGAGTTGTCGGCGGGGCCTCCAACAGCACAGGACATAGGATTGGCAGGACCCCCGGCAGGAGAGTAGACGGCGGGACCTCCAACGGCACAGGACACAGGGTTGGCAGGACCCCCGGCAGGAGAGTAGACGGCGGGGCCTCCAACGAGACAGGACAAAGGGTTGGCAGGACCCCCGGCAGGAGAGTAGTCGGCGGGACCTCCAACGGCACAGGACATGGGGTTGGCAGGACCCCCGGCAGAAGACTAGTCTGCGGGACCTCCAACGGGACAGGACACAGGGTTGGCAGGACCCCCGGCAGGAGAGTAGTCGGCGGGGCCTCCAACGAGACAGGACAAAGGGTTGGCAAGACCCCCGGCAGGAGAGTAGACGGCGGGACCTCCAACGGGACAGGACATGGGGTTGGCAGGACCCCCAGCGGAACCTCCAACGGTACAGGACATGGGGTTGGCAGGACCCCCGGCAGAAGACTAGTCTGCGGGACCTCCAACGGGACAGGACACAGGGTTGGCAGGACCCCCAGCGGAACCTCCAACGGTACAGGACATGGGGTTGGCAGGACCCCCGGCAGAAGACTAGTCTGCGGGGCCTCCAACGGCACATGAGTAGGGGCTTGAGTGGGGACTCGAGAGAGGGCTTGAGAGGGAACTCGAGAGGAAACTGGAGAGTTGACTTGAGAGGTGACTCGAGAGGGGACTTGAGAAGGGACTGGAGAGGGGACTCGAGAAGGAACTCGAGAGGTGACTCGAGAGGTAACTCGAGAGGGGACCTGAGAGGGGACTTGAGAGGGAACTCGAGAGGGAACTGGAGAGTTGACTTGAGAGGTGACTCGAGAGGGGACTCGAGAGGTGACGGGAGAGGAGACTCAAGAAGGAACTCGAGAGGTGACTCGAGAGGTAACTCGAGAGGGGACCTGAGAGGGGACTTGAGAGGGAACTCGAGAGGAGACCTGAGGGGAAACTTGAGAGGGGACTCGGGTCGGAACTTGAGAGGTGACTTGAGAGGGGACTCGAGAAAAGACTCGAGAGGGGACCCGAGAGGGAACTCGAGAGGAGACTGGAGAGGGAACTCGAGAGGAGACTGGAGAGGGAACTCGAGAGGAGACTAGAGAGGGAATTCGAGAGGGGACTAGAGAGGGAATTCGAGAGGGGACTAGAGAGGGAATTCGAGGGGAGACTCGAGAGGTGACTTGAGAGGGAACTCGAGAGGAGACTCGAGAGAGGGCTTGAGAGGGAACTCGAGAGGAGACTAGAGAGGGAATTCGAGAGGGGACTCCGGTAGGAACTTGAGAGGGGACTTGAGAAGTGTCTGGAGGGGAGACTTGAGAGAGTTGGTTCGCCAACAGAACACGGGGTGCTGGAGTCGGCCGGTATGCTGACAGGACTCGAGGAGCTGGCGTCGGCTGGAGAGCCAGCAGCAGACGAGGTGCTGGAGTCGGCCGGTACGCCGACAGGACACGGGGAGCTGGTGTTGGCCGGTACGCGGACAGGACTCGGGGAGCTGGTGTCGGCTGAACCGCCAACTGGAGACGAGGAGCTGGAGTCGGCCGGTACGCCGACAGGACACGGGGAGCTGGCGTTGGCCGGTAAGCCAGTCCTGGAGCCGAAACTGGAGTCGGGACCAGGGGTACTGGAGCCGGTACTGGAGCCAGAACCATGGCTGCTGGGGCCGGAACCATGGCTGTGTGGGCCGGTTCCGTAGCCGGAACCATGGCTGCTGGGGTCTGTACTGGGGCTGGAGCCATGGCTCTTGGGGCTCGGGCTGCTAGCTTGGCCTTGCGACTCCTCTTAGCAGCCGCCTGAATACTCCGTGGACCTCCATAAGCCAGACGAGTTCCAGAATAAAACTCCTGGACAGGAGCAGGAACTGGGGCAGAAGCATGGGTTGACTTCAGACGGAACCCAGCGAGGCGTATGGTACCAGGTTGGGAATTGGGAGACAGGGAGCTAGCATGCCTGGGGCTAGCAGGCCGGGAATCACACACCGGGAGGATCTTTGAAATCCAGCCAGGTAAGAACTTCACCAAACCTGGTTTCTCTCTAGCCATTTGGCGCGCCTCCGACAACACAGCCTCTCGCTGCTGAACTCCGGGTACTCTCTTCCATCGATCCGAGCAGTTAGCCAAAAAAAAGGAAAAATTCAATAATTCCAGCTCGAACGGATCTGCTGGGCCCATTTCTTGGTTGGTGCTTTCTGATACGCAGAGTGAAGCAGGTAGGACCCAAACGCAGATAACACTTGATAATACCTTTATTTCAAGGGCTCTTATCTTAACATATAACATGGACAAACAAAACACTCCACGGTGAACTCCGTCACAAACAAAAGAAGCACCAACCCTGAACACAGGACGAGACAAGACTAAATACAGGGAGGGATAATCACAAGACGAGAAACAGCCGGGCAGGGGAAGAGAAACACAAGGGCCACAGGTGAACACAATCAGATAACTAGACACACCAGGGAAACTAACGACAGGAGGAAAAACACAGGGAAAAGGACCAGACAATAACCCAGGAGGAAAACATGACAGAGAGAACAGCAAAAACACCCAAACCTAGACATAGAACTGTGACATGACATGATAATCGTGACAACCTGTGAAGACACCATTGCAGTAGTCGAGTCTACTGAAGATAAAAGCATGGACAAGTTTTTCCAAATCCTGCTGCGACATTCGTCTTTTAATCCTAGATATATTCTTTAGGTGATAGTAGGCTGATTTAGTAACTGTTTTAATGTGACTGTTGAAACTCAGGTCAGAGTCCATTACTACACCTAGATTTCTGGCTCTATCTGTTGTTTTGAACATTGCAGACTGAAGCTCAGCGCTAACTTTTATACGTTCTGCCTTGGCTCCAAAAACCATTACCTCAGTTTTATCTTTGTTTAATTGGAGAAAGTTCTGACACATCCAGTCATTGATTTGTTCAATGCACTTACTCAGTGTTTGAATTGGAGCATAGTCTCCTGTTGAAACTGTTACGTAAATTTGTGTGTCATCTGCATAGCTATGGTAACTTATTTTGTTGTTTTTCATTATCTGAGCCAGTGGTAGCATGTAGATGTTAAAGAGAAGAGGCCCCAAGATGGAGCCTTGAGGAACCCCACATGTCATATTTGTCAACTCAGATGTGTATTTACCTATAGAAACAAAGTTGTTTCTGTCCTTTAAGTAGGATTCAAACCAATTTAGGACGGTTTCCGAAAGTCCCACCCAGTTTTCCAGTCGGTCTAGTAATATGCTGTGGTCAACAGTGTCAAACGCAGCACTGAGATCTAATAATACTAACACTGAAGTTCTGCCACTGTCTGTGTTTAAGTGGATGTCATTGAAGACCTTTACAAGAGCAGTCTCAGTACTGTGGTTTGGACGAAAGCCTGACTGGAACACATCGAAACAGTTATTTAAATGCAAAAAATTACTCAGCTGTTGAAAAACAACTTTTTCAATGATTTTACCTAGAAATGGGAGGTTTGATATGGGCCTGTAATTGTTCATTACTGAAGCATCTAGATTATTCTTTTTTAAGAGCGGTTTAATGACTGCAGTTTTCAGGGCCTGTGGAAAAATACCTGAGTGAAGAGATTTGTTTACTATATGAAGTAGATCTGAGGCCATGCAAGGCAAAACATCATTATAGCAGATTTATGTTCATGTAGATACATCAGCACGCATGTAACCTAATGATCTGTTATGGACCCATATATATACTATTTGAAGCAAAAATTGATTAAAGTAAATCATTTCCCTCCATATAGACTTCTGTAGAACGTTTACGATTATTTAAGTTTAAAATACGAGACAAAAAAAAACACGTTTTCCGGTGTGTTCCGATGGCCCTTTATTTTGAAAACCAAATAGTCTAAACCAGCGGTTTTCAAAGTGTGAGGCGCGAGAGAGCTTCAGAAAAAAATAACGAGAAAAAGATGAGTAAAGTGTCACTTTTGGAGTCTGTGGAGACCGAGTTCCCCCACCTCGCCAACAAGGCTGTAAAAGTGCTCATTCCCTTCACCTCCGCCTATAGGGGCGGACTGGCCATCTGTGTGTTTACGGCCGGTCGTCAGCGGGCCGTTGACTGCCGGCTCGGTTCGCTGACGGCCGGCACCGCCCTTTTGACTTTGATCAAAAGCAAGTACGGGTCAAGGCTGTAGATCATTCTCATATGATTAAGTTTGTCCTTTGCGGGCCACCGTAGCTAGTGCGCCACCCAGTGACGTGTTAAGGTAATAGGCATTCAGTTGTTAGTCTGCATGCAACGTGCATGTTCACTGTACATGCTGTGGTCATACATAAAGCCACCACTTGCCTATGCATGGTGTATTCCTTGTACAAACACACATGCATGTATTAAGAAGTATCGACAACTTCTACAAAGCCTGCAGCCAGAGGATGATCTGCGTTTATTCCTGTCTCCATTGCATCCCCGCATCATCCGCGCGTGCGCATCAAAGACGCAGACTCATTGTTCCCACTAAAGTAGGGCTGAGTGTAATAAGGAGGCAAAGTTGACGTTCAGTGTGTTGCCGGGAGCATATCATGTTTTTAAATATAGATAAAAAGGTTTTTAAAAGTTATTGTTTAATGTTTTAAGGAGGTGACGCTACTCAGCCAATCAAATGGGTGCAGTCAGTGAGTCAGCACGATAGATTCAAACACACACACAGAGACGAGGCAATAGGAGAGAAACAGTAACACAGTCATTTGAAATGGCGGAAGGTAGACAGCAAAAACAGAGCATTTAATGACATGTTCTCTTTGAAATGCAATTGAATGCCCCTGCATTATAGCAACAACAACAATAATAATAACAGCAATAATAATTTGGAGGGGAGGCGCGGCTGTTCTTATGTTCTCTGAGGGGGGGCTCACCTTCCCACACTTTTAAAACCCCTGCTCTAAACAATATCCCATTGGACGAGAGAAAGCGTGTATTTTCGAGAAATCAGGCTGTACATTTTTTTTAAGACTATTGTGGTTTCAGATGAATGGGCCATCGGTCAAATGGGCAGTTATCGCAGTTTTACTGTATAAAAACTACGTTAAACAATATTGCCCATTTTAAAACATTTGTGATAAAGGTAATCATACATAATCATTGGCTTTTTGGTAAAAATGGGAAATCTTTAATGCAATAGTAATTGAGGGTGCAAGTGGAGTCTCGCAGAGGCAACACTGTGGCGCGCGTACACTGTAGGTGCGCCACAGTCTGCGTGATCTGCCTATCGGGAGGGGCGGGCCGGTGTTCCGGATTAACTTGTTTCCCAATCAACTCGTTTCCGTGGGGTACGTGGCTTTCGACTGAAATACCCGTTTCGATCGCTTTCTTCTCTCGTTTACATACATCTTTTAGTATATTTGGCTTCTTAGGAACACGTTGATGCACGTCCAGTACCAGTGTGTGAGGTTGTGATTACGATGGCGGTATCCGGACGCGAACAGCGAGGACTACAACAAGACAAACGAGTTGCTCGAATAAATCAATCCTTTATTTGGCTGGGACAAATAAAGGATTGGCTGGGACAAATAAAGGATTGGCTGGGACAAAACTCAGTGATGAACACTTAAAACATTCAAATGCGTCAAGCGTAACAGTGCCAGATTTAGCTTTGAGCTCATTTCCATCCGCAGTCCCTCACATAGCTACGACATGTAAAGTGCTACTAAAGTGCAGGAGGAGACACCCCTGTGTTAAAGTGCATTTAGCGGTGATTGCACGTCTGGTTGTTTCTCAACCATTCTCTGAGTTGACCTTTGAACCTCTTGAGGCTGGGACGATCCGTGTCTCAGCTGGGAGGCTGTTCCACAAAGAGCTGCCTTTAACGGAGAGGACATTTTGTCCAAAAGTGGTCCGTCTGCGGTGGACCTCACAGTCTCCTCTGGTTCCTGACCTGCAGCGTCCAGTGTGTTTGTGTGGATGAATTCCCCTAAGGGAGGCGGGGCCAGTCCATGTAAACATTTATAAATAAAACACATACTTTTAAAAGACTTAAAATAGTCCAAACTCAAGAAATGGTGTTTCTCCAGGACGGTGCAGAGGTGGTGTGAATGTGGCTTTCTGTCAAACACCTGGATGGAAGGTTTTTAAGCCTTTCTTGAAGGCGTCAGTGGTCTGTGGAGTCCTCAGGTGGTCTGTGGAGTCCTCAGGTGGTCTGTGGAGTCCTCAGGTGGTCTGTGGAGTCCTCAGGTGGTCTGGGAGTCCTCAGGTGGTCTGTGGAGTCCTCAGGTGGTCTGGGAGGGACCAAAGAGACCTATTCTGTGCTGCCATTATGATTTGCAGGAAGGGCAAAAGTAGTCATCCTCTGTGGGGAGGCCAGTCCCACGCATCCTAAGTGAGACCACGTCTGGCAGGCGGTGCCCTCAAGCTGACGGGAAAGAGAGAAATACTTTAGAATACTGTCAAACATTTTGTCAGGTTCACATCAATCATCCTGATTAGGATGTCAAATGAAGCCGTTTTAACTTCCTTAGACATGATTTCTTTACATAGTATGGCAATGGGTATCATATATAGGGTTACACTCTTAGCTGTGGTCCTTTCTGGAGTCTGTTGGTATGTTCCTTCAGCTGCTCCAGTGCCACCGAAAGTGCAAAGACATGCAAGTTAGGTGAATTCAACTATATAGCTGTGTGATAGTGAGTGTTCACCCAGTGATGTTGAGGTAACCTATCCAAGGGGCTTCCCAGTCTTCCAGCAGAAGGACATGACTTTCTTTACATACCCACGTATCAATGTCCCCTTCAGCCCCGAGCTGAGCTCCCCACAAGCCCCACAGAGCTGGGACAGGTCATCTGAGACAATAAGATAATGTAGTTTAATGCTAAGATAGACACATTCAGGTTTACCTGGTAGAGTTCTGTGTACCTGCATCTGTCACCAGAGACATTGCCAGACATTGCCATGTGCAGCCACACCCATCGCGTCACCTGGATATGCCACGCCACGGTTTCCCCAGGCAATATCTGCTCTGCGAGCTAAAACCTGTCTCAGTATCATTTTGAGGACTGACATTTCATTCACCTTGTTACATCCTTGCATTTGTCGACCTGTGCGTCTGTGGCCCCAGATGGGTCCACGAACAGGGACCGCCCTCCTTCAGGTACATGACCTATGGAAATGCAAATACTAATTATAACCAACCCCTACATCAGATAGTGTTATGGTTCCGTCTAGATCTGTTCACGTTGAAGATGACTTACAATCAGTGTCCAGTGTCCGTGGTGGCAGACCGCTCCAACTGCCACATCGTGTTTGAAAAGGAAACTAAAACAAATTCTAATAATTACAACAACTAATGTATACACTAACATAAGTATGTATTTGTGTGTATGGACATACACACATACATATACCCAAAATACATTGGCCTACTTATGTACAAAGAACGAAATCATCCTACTATATAGTCCTACTCACCCTTCTCAAAGAACCTTTGTGGGTTCCCTCCCAGAGCGACGTCATGAGGTAGGAGTCCATCAGGAGAGCGCCAGCTTTCCTTCCCACCGTAGTTAAATATCCATTGATGATCTAAGAGTACACAAATAACTTGTGATGCAATCTAAATACATATCAGTCCAATATTATCTTGTTTTGTAATTTACCTCTCCCTCCAACCGCTTCCTTGGGGCCAGGTCCATGAGGTTCTCCGTGTACACTTTATATGGCCCAAACTTGCACCAGAGCCTGTGCTTTCTCCTCCCTGTCCATATTTGTCGAATTACTGTAAATATAGCAATGGCAGTTATTTGTGAAATGCATCATTTGGAGTGTACTTTCTGTTTACTTACAAAGTTCAGGATCCTTTGGTGCCATTTGGGCCTCGCAGTCAGATGGATGGAGGTGCCACGTGTGGTGTGTGTGTGGTGGGTGGTTGTGTGGTGGGTGTGTGTGTGGTGGGTGTTTGTGTGGTGGGTGTTTGTGTGGTGGGTGTTTGTGTGGTGGGTGTTTGTGTGGTGGGTGTTTGTGTGGTGGGTGTTTGTGTGGTGGGTGTTTGTGTGGTGGGTGTGTGTGTGGTGGGTGTGTGTGTGGTGGGTGTGTGTGTGGTGGGTGTTTGTGTGGTGGGTGGTTGTGTGGTGGGTGTGTGTGTGGTGGGTGTTTGTGTGGTGGGTGGTTGTGTGGTGGGTGTGTGTGTGTGGTGGGTGTTTGTGTGGTGGGTGGTTGTGTGGTGGGTGTTTGTGTGGTGTGTGTGTGTGTGGTGTGTGTTTGTGTGGTGGGTGGTTGTGTGGTGTGTGTGTGTGTGGTGTGTGTTTGTGTGGTGGGTGGTTGTGTGGTGGGTGTTTGTGTGGTGGGTGTGTGTGCTGTGGGTGTGTGTGCTGTGGATGTGTGTCTGTGTGTCTGTGTGTGTTGTGGACCAGCCAGAGGAGAGGGATCGGACCACTGTTGTAGTTTGGCAGGGATCCTCTCCTCTGGCTGGAAATGATGTGTTAGATGGTTAATGTTGGTCTGCAGCTTCGTGGTGCCCTTTCCAACAATGGCCTTTCCCCCTCTAGTTCCAGGATGCTTTAGGTCCCAACCAGTCATCCTCCAGCTTGCCCCCTTTCCTTTGCTCCGGTCTCACGTTCCTCCGCAACACCTGATCTCCTACTTGGAAGTTGTCCTCCTGGCCCCTTTCTATTTTTCTTTTGCGGCCCTTGTCCTGACTTGTTTTCATGTTGTGTTTGACCTCTGTGAATACAGCCTCCTGTTTCTTCAAGCCTTCATGGATCTCCTCCCGTTCGACCAGCTGGCTGACTTTGTCTTCTTTGATCTGCAACAAATGACAGTTAGAATTTTAGAAGGCAGATGATCCAAATGAAAACGTTTGAAAAGGATGACAACATTGGAACATCTTACCACGTACTCCTCTGCCACCTCTGAAGGACACCTAGCCTCCCTCCCAAACATCAGATAATATGGACTGTATTTTGTGGTCAGCTGTTTCTTTGTCCTTAGAGCAAACATGGTGGACTGGAGCACCTGGTCCCAGCTTTTGGGGTGACCAGCCACCATTTTGTTCAACGTCCTGAAAATGCAGAATTCAAGTAGGTATGAAGAAGCAGGAGAGCATATGGCTTCTCATGTATGATAAAGCAACATATCATTAGTCATTAGGAAATGTGTTGGTTATTCTATGAAGAGCGTGAATTCCATCAGGTATTGAAAACCAATACCTCTGGATAGTGCCGTTTAACTTCTCCACAAGGCCATTGGTCTGTGGGTGGTACGCGGAGCACAGGCTTCGCTTGATGTCCAGCCTCTCACACAGGGCAGAGCTGACCTTGAAATGATCATTAGAACAGACAAGCAATAGGTTGGCACAGCAACTACAGTTACACATTGGGGATTCATACTGCATCAACACTACCTTGTTGCAACACTCAGAGCCCTGGTCTGTTAGCAGTCTTTGAGGTGCACCACATTTGTAAAAGAAATCAATGATACAATTGGTCACCTCTTCTGCTGTTTTACTCTTTAGTGGGTAGGCCTCTGCCCATTTGGTGAAATAGTCAACCATTACACATATGTACTGGTTTCCACCATCTGTTACTGTGAGTTTACCCACTAAGTCCATCCCAACCAGTTCCAAAGGCTCCGTCACCTGGGGGGGGGGGAATACATGAGCATTACAGTAAATCACTGACGTGTTTCTACACTGACAATACAGTACGTTTATTTGACCTCTATCGGACTCCTGCTTCTCCTTATGGTGGCTCTCTTGGCCTGGCACTGCGGACACTGAGCAATCTAAAACAGACAAACATCATTTCAAAGTTATGACTAATATTTAGTGCAAATAAATGTGCTATATTATATTTTAAACTAGAATAGAGAAAAAGAAAGAAAGAAATGCTTCTCCCTTTGAAAAGGTGCCATCACAACAAAACATAAGAAAACAAATACACGCAGCATATAAGGAATAAAGTGCAGTAATTATGTGCAGGGGTATACAATCGAAAATGTAATGAATAATAATAGTAGGTATGTATTTATAATAATAATAATAATAATATATATATACAGTCACATTTATTTCACATGCAGGAGGTATGACTTTCAGGTCTTAAGAGCAATGATGGCTTAACACCTGAAAGTCATACCTCCTAATCATCCTGCTGATGGGATGTTTGCACATACAGTATAAGCAATTTTGAAATACACTTTACACTCACATTACACTCCTCTGTGCTCGACCTTTGAACCTGAATGTGTATTCCACCTCATTATTTTGAAGATACCAACTCACCCACTTGCGTATGCATGCCAGGCCAATAGTAGTGAGCAATAAGCGCACAGTGTGTCTTCTCCACTCCACAGTGTCCACCGATGTTACTGGAGTGAAACTCCTTGAACAGTTGGTCTGCTTCTTCGGCAGTAGAGATCTCTATCTCTCTGTCTCTCGCTATCTCCTCGCTATCTATCGCTATCTATCTATCTATCTATATCTGTATCTCTCTGTCTCTCGCTATCTCCTCGCTATCTATCGCTATCTATCTATCTATCTATATCTGTATCTCTCTGTCTCTCGCTATCTCCTCACTATCTATCTCTCTGTCTCTCGCTATCTCCTCGCTATCTATCGCTATCTATCTATCTATCTATATCTGTATCTCGCTATCTGTCTCTATCTCTCTATATCTCTCTATATCTCTCTATATCTGTATCTCTCTGTCTCTATATCTCTCTATATCTCTCTATATCTGTATATATATAGAAATGTATTGATTGGGATAAACCCCTTGAGATGCACCATCTCGTTTTCGAGGGGGTCCCGACAATAGCAACAACTTACAGACATACATAAACAAAAAGACAAAATGCAAAACATGACACACAAGACAAACCACATACAGTCTGTTAAGTGAAATTCAAGCAATGCATAAAATCATTATAATTTGAGACAGTCAAACAAATCAGTTTCATCAATATCAGTTATAACAAGTGCAGACCAGTTGAAAGTGAGATGATAATGTTTAAATAAACCCAATGATGACAGAGATCTAATAGCAGCAGGTAAAGTATTCCAGTCAGTTGGGGCTTTGAACTTGAACGCTCTTCTGCCAATCAATTTTTTTGCAGAGGGGACAGAGAAATAAATCTGAACAGAATGTCTAACTTGATGATATGACGAGTAGGGTACAAAATACTGCTTTAAATAAGGGGGATAGTTAAGATAAATGGATTTAAATATCAGCTGGAGCCAATGCGTGTGTCTTCTTACATTTAAAGAAGGCCATTTAAGTTGGTTATACATTGTGCAGTGATGTGTTCGAAAAGGACAACCAAGAACAAATCTGCATAGTCTGTTGTAGGCTATGTTGAGTGGAGCAAGATCTGATTTATGTGCATTTTGGTAGACAACATCACAATAGTCCATAATCGGAAGAATAAGTTGAGAAGCAATTCTCTTTCGGACACTGAGCGTAAAACAATTGCGAGAGCGGTGTAAAACACCGATTCCGTAATTGACTTTTTGTATTACATGCTTTATATGTAATTTAAATGAAAGTATCTCTCTGTCTCTCGCTATCTCCTCACTAACCTCATAACATGGCGAAATGTTAATCCAATTTATATAGACTGGACCCATGCGCGAATTAATTAATTAAGTCTGTACACCTGTTGTTCAATTGTATGTTTCACTAACAGAAAGTATAAACGGGTATAAAATCGACTCGACATCATATTAATAATAATATATGATACAAATGTAAGACTGACAACAATAATAGTTTGTAAAGGATTTATTGACGTGAATGTATTGAACAGTGAACCCAGAAATCGTAACAGTTTAATCGGCGGGTCACAGTTTCACCTGGGCGGGTCCCAGGTCCCTGGGAGGATCGGTTTAACACAGATGAAGAGTTCTCCATTCAACACGTCCTAACAGATCACCAGAGAACAATACAAGTCGCTGTGTTGATGCCTCATCACATCACATTGCATTTAGCTGACGCTTTTATCCAAAGCGATTTACAATAAGTATTCACTGTTCAACACATTCACATCAATAAATCCTTTACTAACTATTATTGTTGTCAGTCTTACATTTGTATCATATATTATTATCAATATGATGTCGGGTTGCATTTTTCTAGAAGTTGTTGACAATGTTAATGTAACAAAATGAGCTGTGGTGATCTGTTAGGACGTGATGATTCGTGGCGCGCTCATAACGCGCAGGGCTTGATATAATTTTTACTGATGGGACTCGGGTTCGAGTCCAGCATGAACTTTTTGTTATTTTCATGTCGATGCACATTAAATATTATGTTTGAATAGAGGATTTTAAAGTCTAAATATCCCCAATGACATTTCTGCTGCTATCTTTGCAAAACGAGGTAACAGTCACATCTTATCTGGATGAGTGCACAATACCGTTTTTATAAGGGATACATGTGTGGGTAGTCTTTCATAGTAAACATGATCGCTGGTAGATAGCCACAGAAATCGTAACACAATTAACCTGGGCGGGTCACATTTTAACATTTGGCGTTTCGTGGGAGGATCACAGTTTATGTCACAATCTGCTTTCTCACTCACCTATTTTCTGCATTATCATTCCTTAGTCACCTGGTAGTCACACCCTGTCTCTCTCTCACTCTGTTACACCATCAGCTCCATTAGTATTTAGGCCCACTTCACTTTCACCTCAGTGCCAGATCGTACTTTGCAGCATGCCAGTCCTTCCCGCATTACCCTTCAGATTGCTCTCCCGGTTTTCGACCCTGCCTGTTCCTGACCAGCCTGCCTCGCCTGCTCCCTGACCCGTTCTGTGCCTACGACTCCCGTCCTGCTGTCTCCTGGAACCCTCGCCTGTCCCCGACCAGCCCTTTGCCTACTATCTGCCGTGTTGTCTTCTACCAGCCTATTGCCTCCAATAAAGCTGGTTACCGACTATCTCTGGTTTCCCGTGTTCTGCATTTTGGTCCTCAGCTCGTCTGTGACAGTTTAACACAGATGAAGACTTCTCCACGCTGCTTTCAAACTGTGAGTAAACACCGTGTGCTTCACTTGGAGACTGTCTGAAGGTATACACAGATGGACTTGGACATTAAAAACGATATTCCGTAATAAGTTTGAAACAATAGCTGGTTTAAATGATTTATTCGAGCAACTCGTTTGTCTTGTTGTAGTCCTGTTGTTCGCGTCCGGATATCGTCATCGTAATCACAACCTCACACACTGGTACTGGATGTGCATCAACGTGTTCCTAAGAAGCCAACTATACTAAAAGATGTAAGTAAACGACAGAAGAAAGCGATCGAAATGTGTATTTCAGTCGAAAGCCAATTACTTTGAATTGCCTTGTGTTGAAAAGTGCTATATAAATAAACCTGCCTTGCCTTACCCCACGGAACGAGTTGATTGGGAAACAAGTTGAGCGGGAAACAAGTTGAGCGGGAAACAAGTTAAGGCAAGGCAAGGCAAGGCAAGTTTATTTATAGAGCACTTTTCAACACAAGGCAATTCAAAGTGCTTTACAACAAATGAAAGACATTAAGAAAATGGCATTTAAAATCAGTCATTAAAAAGAAAAGCTAATAAAATACACATTAAAAGAAGAAATACATGGATAAACACTAAAATAAAAAATACATGGATAAAAGTTACAGTGCAGTCTAAGATATGAATAGTTCAATTAAAAGCAGCGACAAAAAGAAAAGTCTTCAGCCTGGATTTGAAAGTAGTCAGAGTTGCAGCGGACCTGCAGGTTTCTGGGAGTTTGTTCCAGATGGAGCATAATAACTGAACGCTGCTTCTCCATGTTTAGTTCTGACTCTGGGGACAGAAAGCTGACCAGTCCCTGAAGACCTGAGAGATCTGGATGGTTCATAATTTAGCAGGAGGTCACAAATGTATTTTGGGCCTAAACCATTCAAAGCTTTATAAACCAGCAGCAGTATTTTGAAATCTATTCTTTGACACACAGGAAGCCAGTGTAAAGACTTCAGAACAGGAGTGATGTGATCCACTTTCTTAGTGTTAGTGAGGACTCGAGCAGCAGCGTTCTGAATCAGCTGCAGCTTTCTAATAGATTTTTTAGTGAGACCTGTGAAGACACCATTGCAGTAGTAGTTAATCCGGAACACCGGTCCTGCGAGTAAAGTAACGAAGTAGTGTAATATATTACTTTTTTTTAAAAAGTAATATGTAATATGTAATATATTTTTTTAGTAACGACCCCATCTCTGGTCAGTTTTATGTAATTTAGTGACTATTAATAGACACAACCTTGAATATATTATTATTTGTATATAACGTACTAATTTAATCTTCAAAATGTGATGTTAAAGGCTTATACTTGCTTGAAAACATGTTCTTGAAACTTAAAATGGACAGAAATCCATGTTTCATTCATTATTTGGAGGTTAAAACTTGATTTATTATGAAAAATGGGAATACATTGATAATTGAAACCATAAAAACCATAGAAAAGTTGAACCTATGTTGAAAACGGGTCAGTTTCCTGTATAAGCGTTAACAACACTAATCTATCCTCAGTGTTTCAGCAGGAAGAGGTAGAAGATGTCTGAGGGACGGGTGGCGATAGACATGGGGACCAATGGAGCCTCCAAACACCAGGTACCCTTCCTTCATTGATCATAACCTCACATATTATTAAAAATATACACATTTTGGGAGGAACGGCCCCCCTGATCTGAACCGGAGTGGTGGTTTGTTACTGGACTTCTGTGCTAGTCATGGATTGGCCATAACAAACACCATGTTCGAACATAAGGATGCTCATAAGTGTACGTGGTACCAGAGCACCCTAGGCAGAAGGTCCATGATCGATTTCGTTATCGTATCATCGGACCTGAGGCCATATGTTTTGGACACTCGGGTAAAGAGAGGGGCGGAGTTGTCAACTGATCACCATCTGGTGGTGAGCTGGGTCGAGTGGCGGGGGAAGCCTCTGGATAGACCTGGTAAGCCCAAACGTGTAGTTCGGGTGAACTGGGAACATCTGGAGGAGGCCCAAGTTCAGGAGGCCTTCAACTCACACCTCCGGCGGAGCTTTTCAGGCATTCCTGTGGAGGTTGGGGACATTGAACCAGAGTGGTCGGTGTTCAAAGCCTCTATTGCCGAAGCCGCGGCGGGGAGCTGTGGTCTCAAGGTCCTAGGTGCCTCAAGGGGCGGTAACCCTCGAACCTCCTGGTGGACACCGGTGGTCAGGGAAGCCGTGCGACTGAAGAAGGAGGCCTTCAGGGATTTGTTATCCCGGGGGACTCCCGAGGCAGTTGCAAGGTACCGACAGGCCCGAAGGGCAGCAGCCTCATCCGTGGCCGAGGCAAAGCAGCGGGTGTGGGAGAAGTTCGGAGAAGACATGGAGAAGGACTTCGGGCGGCACCAAAGTTGTTCTGGAAAACTGTCCGACACCTCAGGAGGGGGAAGCAGGGAACCATCCAAGCTGTGTACAGTAAGGATGGGACGTTGTTGACCTCAACTGATGGAGTGTTAGGGCGTTGGAAGGAACACTTTGAGGAACTCCTGAACCCGACAACTCCGCCCTCTATGTTAGAGGCAGAGCTGGAGTATGACGGGGGATCAACACCAATCTCCCGGGGGGAGGTCACTGAGGTTGTTAAACAACTCCACAGTGGCAAAGCCCCGGGGGTGGATGAGATCCGCCCAGAAATGCTGAAGGCTCTGGGTGTTGAGGGACTGTCATGGTTGACACGTCTCATCAACATTGCGTGGAAGTCGGAAACAGTACCGAAGGAGTGGCAGACCGGGGTGGTGGTTCCCCTTTTTAAAAAGGGGGATCAGAGGGTGTGTGCCAATTACAGAGGCATCACACTACTCAGCCTCCCCGGGAAAGTTTACTCTAAGGTACTCGAAAGGAGGGTCAGGCCGATTGTCGAACCTCATATTGAGGAGCAACAATGCGGATTCCGTCCTGGTCGTGGAACGACGGATCAGCTTTTTACTCTCGCAAGGATCCTGGAGGGGGCCTGGGAGTACGCTTATCCGGTCTACATGTGTTTTGTGGACTTGGAGAAGGCGTATGACCGGGTTCCCAGGGAGTTACTGTGGGAGGTGCTGTGGGAGTATGGGGTGAGGGGGTCTCTACTCAGGGCCATCCAATCTCTGCACTCCCAAAGCGAGAGCTGTGTCCGGGTCCTCGGCAGTAAGTCGGACCCATTTCCGGTGAGGGTTGGCCTCCGCCAGGGCTGCGCTTTGTCACCAATCCTGTTTGTAATATACATGGCTCGGATTTCGAGGTGTAGTCATGGGGGAGGGGGTCTGCAGTTCGGTGGACTAAGTATTGCACCACTGCTTTTTGCAGATGATGTGGCTCTGATGGCTTCATCAGTCTGCGACCTTCAGCACTCACTGGATCGGTTCGCAACCGAGTGTGAAGCGGCTGGGATGAGGATCAGCACCTCCAAATCTGAGGCCATGGTTCTCAGCAGGAAACCGATGGACTGTCCACTCCAAGTAGGGAATGAGTCCTTACCCCAAGTGAAGGAGTTCAAGTATCTCGGGGTTTTGTTCTCGAGTGAGGGAACAATGGAGCGTGAGACGGGCCGGAGAATCGGAGCAGCGGGAGCGGTACTGCAGTCGCTTTACAGCACCGTTGTGACAAAAAGGGAGCTGAGCCAGAAGGCAAAGCTCTCTGTCTACCGGGCCATTTCCCTTCCTACCCTCACCTCTGGTCCTGAAGGATGGGTCATGACCGAAAGAACCAGATCGCGGATACAAGCGGCCGAGATGGGTTTTCTCCGCAGGGTGGCTGGTGTCTCCCTTAGGGATAAGGTGAGAAGTTCGGTCATCCGGGAGGGACTCGGAGTTGAGCCGCTCCTCCCTCGCGTCGAAAGGAGCCAGTTGAGGTGGTTCGGGCACTTAGTTAGGATGCCACCTGGGCGCCTCCCTAGGGAGGTGTTCCAGGCACGTCCAGCTGGGAAGAGACCAAGGGGTAGACCTAGGACCAGGTGGAGGGATTATATCTCTTCGCTGGCCTGGGAGCGCTTTGGGACCCCCCAGTCAGAGCTGGTTGATGTCGCCAGGGAAAAGGAAGTTTGGGGCTCTCTGCTGGAACTGCTACCCCCGCGACCCGACCACGGATAAGCGGAAGAAGATGGATGGACGGATGGACATTTTGGGTTTATAATACGTGTTTTTCAGCCTGCAGGTTTGGGCCAGCAGCCGCGCGGCGCCACCGTTAGCTTCCACAACATCGACTACAAAGTGACCGTCGGAGGAAACTGCCTGTGTCGGAAGAAAGGGACGATCAAAGAAATCCTCATCGACTTAAAGTGAGTAAAATACAGCTTCAAAAATGGGAATGTAATTAGATTAGATTCCTTTATCGTCACTACAGCGACATTCCAAGCATTCCCGAAGGTGCAATTACACATAACAGACAGTATAATGTTGACAATACAAGCTCAAACTTTGAATATATAATATACAAAGTGACTATAAATTGGACCTATGATACATCGAACAGTACAACAATACAACATTACCATACAAATACAAGAACACTACGACAAGGCAGTAACAAATGTAAACAAGTAATGTCATGTTTTAAATGCAGTTTAAATGGTTAAAAGCTCCGGAGATACAGACTTTCATCCATCTGTCTTTTCTGCAGGTTTGAGGTGTTTGAAAGCGGTAACACAACAACAGGCTATAAGAGAAGCAAATGTCTCGTTATTGTCATTAAAGGGTCATAAACATTGTTTCCAGACATAAGGAAGCTAGTTAGCTCGGTTGCTAACGGAACAATACGTTAATAGAGATAATTATAATATGTCTTATAACCAGTGGCGTTTTTATATGTACAAAAGTGGTGGGGCACAAAAAACTTAGATGTCTATATATAAGCTTCTGCAGTGAGGTTCATGGCTGGTGAGGCACTGGCACTGACTCTTCAGGTTTACAAATATTATATTTTGACCTAAATCAAAATATAATATTATTTCCAAAAGCTTTTTTTGTCTGATGCTTCAATTAATTTTAAACAGACAGTTCAACAAAAGGATACCCAAAAAATGTAATTTTCTCATTTAAATATTGAATTGTTCTCTCTTAGTAAGATCCCATTTTCAATCAAATTGCAGTCTTACCTTGACTTGAAGATTAAGTCCATTGGCCTATCCTTCTGGACAAAAATCTCGATTACTTTTTTGTAAAAGTCCTCCCTATCTTCTTGTAGTTTCAAAAGTCTATCATAAATCTAATCTAATCAATAGATTTATGATTCGAAAATTATAAAAGTAGGGTAGACATGTGGATATTATCCGGCTGAACAAAACGTGCATTTATCTAACAGCTACGTTTCCCACAGACCTTATTTGGAGCTATTTTCTAAATTCCTATGGAGAAATCTCATTGCTTTTTTGTGGAGGGAAGCCATGCGCAGCTTACTTCCGGGTTTTAGGACGCCTCACTACAGCTCTCTCGTCTCCTCTTCACACACCACACCTTTCGCGGCACACGTACTTACAGCCAATCAGCTCTGAATGATGTGAGATGACGTATGGTGGGGATGGCAGCACTATGCCCCTATGGTCATTTTTTTTTTTGCCACACACATTAAATAAGAAAATATTCTGAGCAGTGTAGTTTTTACAGTCACCGTTCACTTAGACAGTGAGAGGGAGGGGCAGGATCGGGTTTTGTCCCACATGGCTCTAAACAGCTCAATAGGCACACACTGTAGACACTAATTAGAAGAACACAGACTAAAACAGCAATGTACTGACGAATCAGATGATTAAACATGATCTTAAAATATATTTCATTTTTTTTTTTTTGCTTTTTGTTGTAATCATTATTTGTAATACTTAATGCTGACACTAGGTGGGGCTGTGCCCCTGTAATGGCTTTTTCTGGCTATCCTGGTTGGTCGATGTTTTTGTTAACTTATTTTACATTACATGACATGTTACTTGTTAGACGCTTTTATCCAAAGCGACCTACATACTCAATACTGTGGGCAATCCCCACAGGAGCACTTTGGGGTGAAGTGTCTCAGGGACACAACGACATGCTGGCCGTTTCTCAATCTCGAGGATGCTGGCTTCCAAGCCAATATTTCAAGGATGCTACATCATCGAGTGCTGCTGAAGGACTGTTCCAATCTCCAGCATACTTGGAATTCCACCGAGGCCGCGTCCTTGGGGTAATTTCGAGGCTGCACATGGGTAGACTTCGCGTCCTTAAAATCCTCACAATGCTTTGCGCACGGACCAATTTCAAAAACCCTTGCGGAGAATGGCTGAACCGACACAGCACACATTTAAATGTAAGTATGTAGTGGCGTAGAACATATGTTGGTAAATATGTGACTTTGTTACATTTGTTATCACCAAAAATGTGTCCTGTGAAAGTAAAGCAAGTTCATAATTAGATAGACATCGTGAGGTATTTATTTTCGGTACAGTTTATGTTGAAACCGTTAGAGAGAGAGTGGCACACTTGTTAGCCTGTTCCATTCTTCTTCGTTTTCCAAAGACGTGTCTTGGAAGCATACTTGCTTCATTTCTGAAGAATGTGAATTGGTAGTACGCGACTACCAAGCAAGCATCCTCGCGATTGAGAAACACCCCCTGACTGCAGTGGGGTTTGAACCTGTGACCCCCCTGATCCGAACACCAACGCACTAGTCCACTGCGCCACACGCCTCCCATTGGTCTGGTTAATTTAGTTGTCACTTTACAATCATACGACCTACAATCCTACCTCCCCTAATACTGGAATCTGATTGGTTTATCAGCTCGTTTTCTTGGGAATTAATAAAGAAGTGTCTAAAGTTTTAAGGGTGTTGTCCAATTAACTTTTTCGCTAAAGTTATCGGACCAAAATTTAAACATTTCAAATCAAATCAAGTTTTATTTATATAGCACATTTATAAACGATTTTTGGTCGAGCCAAAGTGCTGAACATATAATAAAAAGAGCCTACAGTAGAGACACTTTACAGCAAATACAACAGCACAGGTTGTTCAGAATATCAGTCTGAGAAAAACGACACCCTCTGTTCTTAGACCCTCTGTCCTTAGACCCTCTGTCCTTAGACCCTCACATCGTACAAGGAAAAACTTCCAGAGAAAACCCACAGTTTAAGGGAACATGGGAGAAACCTCAGGGAGAGCAACAGAAGAGGGATCCCTCTCCCAGGACGGACAGACGAAGAGATAATACATTTTACAGCATATAGACCGAATGTTAGGAAATGCATGTGTCTGTAATAAGAAGATGAATCCACGAGGATGTCAGCTACAATCCTGTGGAAGCCATCAGGGAAGCAGCATGACGAGACCAAAGGCAGGACCGCAGAGACAGGTTCAGCCACGACCCGAAGTCCACGACTTAATCCAGATCTCAGGATAGAGGATCCAAGACACAGGACTACAGCAAGAGGATCAGCCTCGACTCCGGATCCCGGCGTAGATATAGATACAAAACAAGAACAAAGATTTGGCTGGGTTAATCGGAACAAGAGAATACACAGACACAGACAGAGAGGGGAAAGGTCATTGGATAAAAGTTATTCTTGATAACCCTCTAGAAAGATCTCATGAACTTCCCCACTCAATCTATCAAGACCTGAGCAGTTCTATGAGATATAGGATAAGAAACAGAGATAGGGAGCACAACAGTTTGGCCTCCTACACTTTCCATGATCTTTTTTCTGATGCATTTTTACTTTTTTCAGGTCTGATTATAACCTAGAACTTCCTGTCATTTTCCTAAAAGTCTGAACAACTAAACAACATTTCTCACTAAAAACAACTTGCAGCATTGTAAGTGGCTATTCATCTTGTGTTTCTAGGCAGCAAAATCGTTCCAGCTTGCTTTCTAAAGTGTTTTTGTTATTTTCTCCCTCAGTGGCCTCATGAAGCCGGGACTGAACGCCATCATGGGAGCAACAGGAAGTGGGAAATCATCGTGAGTCTGAACTGAACTTTAATATTTACTTCATATGCTAATTTAAACTTCGACAACCCGACATCTCAGAGGGAAATACTGTAGTTTTCATCCAGTGGAAAGCATGCATCTGCAGCTGGTGGTGAACTAAAGGATAATGTGTTCCTTTACATGGATGCGAAGCTATTTTTATTATTCAAATTAATAAATAATTACTGCAAGACATTTGTAAAATAACATATAACTAAAATATGAGAAGAATTATCCAGAAAATGTCTTAAAATAATTGCCGAAAATAATGTGAAAAATAAAAATACAAATTATTATTAAAATATGTGAAACGTTGTATGAGTGTGAAATGTGTTAAATATCCCAAATACTATGAGTAAAATATATTTAAAAAATAAGCAGAAAATATGTGAAAAATGAAAAAAAGAATTATCCAAAATACAAGAAGAACTGTTTGTCAAACAAATACAAAGTGTCAGTAAAATATGTGTCCAATCAGCCCTCTAACTTGAATCTCCCTACATCAGGTTTCTGGACGTGTTGGCGGCGAGGAAGGACCCGGCCGGGCTCTCCGGAGAGGTTCTGATCGACGGAGCTCACCAGCCTCCAAACTTCAAGTGTCTGTCGGGATACGTGGTGCAGGTGAGAGGTCAGACAGGAAGTAGAACTGCAGGAGCCAATCAGGCGTCTACAAACATTCATGGTTTCCAGAGGATGAACCCTAGTGACATTAATGATAATCTGACTTCCCCTCTAGCGCCACCATGAGAGTGACCAATGGGATTTATGGTGAAATGTCTCGAGAACTGTGTCCGTGCAATTTCAATTTCAATGAATTACTGATGTGCACTTTCCCCTCGGCATGAATTTAAATGACTTTAGTGATACTATTACTTTTTATTTAGTGCCTCCTCTCCTCTCCTCTCCTCTCCTCTCCTCTCCTCTCCTCTCCTCTCCTCTCCACAGCGGGGTTAACAGGGTTTGTTTTAGTTTTGGTTCTGATCATTCTTCATGTTCTCCATGTTTCTTCTTCACGTTCTCCATGTTTCTTCTTCACGTTCTTCTCCATGTTTCTTCTTCATGTTTCTTCTTCACGTTCTTCTCCATGTTTCTTTTTCACGTTCTTCTTCACGTTCTTCTCCATGCTTCTTCTTCATGTTCTCCATGTTTCTTCTTCACGTTCTCCATGTTTCTTCTTTTACATTACATTGCATTTAGCTGACGCTTTTATCCAAAGCGACTTACAATAAGTGCGTTCGACCAACAAAATACAAACTTGAAGAAAAACAGAATCATATAAGAACATCAGATTTCATAGAGCAAAACATTTCAAGTGCTACTCAACTGGCTTTAGGTAAGCCAGTCCTTTGTTAGTATATAAGTGCTTTGTTAATAGTTCTATTGCTCGAAGTAGAGTCGAAAGAGTTGAGTTTTCAATCTGCGCCGGAAGGTGTGTAAGCTATCTGCTGTCCTGATGTCAATGGGGAGCTCATTCCACCATTTTGGAGCCAGGATAGCAACCCCACGTGTTTTTGCTGATGGGAACTTGGGTCCCCTTCGCAGCGAGGGTGCAGCGAGCCGTTTGGTTGATGCAGAGCGGAGTGCACGCGCTGGGGTGTACAGTTTAACCATGTCCTGGATGTAGGAAGGGCCAGATCCATTCGCAGCATGGTATGCAAGTACCATTGTCTTGAAGTGGATTCTAGCAGTTACCGGAAGCCAGTGGAGGGAGCGGAGGAGTGGAGTGGTGTGGGAGAATTTAGGAAGGTTGAAGACCAGACGAGCCGCTGCATTCTGGATGAGCTGCAGAGGTCGGATGGCACATGCAGGTAGACCAGCCAGGAGGGAGTTGCAGTAGTCTAGGCGTGAGGTGACGAGAGCCTGGACCAGAACCTGTGTGGCTTTCTGGGTTAGCTGGGGACGTATCCTCCTGATGTTGTAAAGCGTGTATCTGCAGCAGCGGGTTGTAGCAGCTATGTTTGCAGTGAAGGACAGGTTGTTATCTAGGGTCACACCCAGATACCTTGCAGTCTGAGTCGGGGAAACAACAGAGGTGCCGATGTTGATTGTCAGGTCAAGAGTGGGACAATCTTTTCCCGGAAGGAAAAGCAGTTCAGTCTTGTCAAGGTTGAGCTTGAGGTGATGATCAGACATCCACTGAGAGATGTCAGCTAGACAAGCAGAGATGCGTGAGACGACCTGGGTCTCTGAGCGGGGAAAGGACAGAATTAATTGGGTGTCGTCAGCGTAGCAGTGGTATGAAAAACCATGCGGGCTAATGACTGATCCGAGCGAGTTTGTGTACAAGGAGAAGAGGAGGGGACCAAGAACAGAGCCCTGAGGGACCCCTGTAGTTAATTGACAAGGGTCGGACTCCGACCCTCTCCAAGTGACCCTGTAGGTACGGCCTTTGAGGTATGAGGTGATGAGGGAAAGTGCAGAGCCTGAAACTCCAAGTTCTTGGAGCGTGCGAAGGAGGATCTGATGGTTCACCGTGTCGAATGCAGCAGACAGGTCCAGAACGATGATGACAGAGGATAGGGATGCTGCTTTAGCAGTGTGCAGTTCCTCAGTGACAGCAAGGAGAGCAGTTTCTGTGGAGTGACCTGCCTTGAAACCAGACTGGTGCGGATCCAGAAGGTTGTTCTGATGATAACAGGAGAGTTGTTTAAAGACAGCGCGTTCAAGTGTTTTAGACAGGAACGGGAGGAGAGAGACAGGCCTGTAGTTTATAACATCAGACGGGTTGAGAGTGGGTTTCTTTAGGAGAGGGTTTACTCTTGCCTCCTTGAGACTGTTTGGAAAGTGACCAGAAGTTAGAGAAGTGTTGATGAAATGGGTGAGAAACGGTAGAATATCAGGAGCGATAGTCTGAAGGAGGTTTGAAGGGATAGGGTCCAGAGGACAGGTGGTAGGGCGGGCAGAGGTAATGAGGGTAAGAACCTCACTTGGAGAGAGAGGGGAAAAGGAGGTCAGTGTGTGGGTGAAAGGAGGGTCTGGTGACCCAGCGGTGAGTAAAGGTGAGTCAGAAAAAGAAGAGCGAATATCATCAACCTTTTTTTCAAAGTGGTTAACAAAGTCGCTTGACAGAAGGGAGGAGGGGGAAGGGGCTTTGGGGGGGGGGGGGGTCCAAGAGGGTGGAGAAGATGGAAATACCCAAGTTTCTGTCTGACAGATACTGTAGCGGTTTTGAGATTTAAAATCACAATTTCAGTCAGATCAACTACGGAGCATTTATACAGAGTACACACACTGAAACAGAGAAGTCTAAAAACAGAATGTTACTCACACAATTCTAGAAGTCACCAGTTGGTATCCTGTCAAAATCGAGTTGCACACTCGAAGTTCTTCTCCATGTTTCTTCTCCATGTTCTCCATGTTTCTGCTCCATGTTTCTTCTTCATGTTCTCCATGTTTCTTCTTCATGTTCTCCATGTTTCTTCCTCATGTTCTTCACGTTCTTCTCCATGTTTCTTCTCCATGTTCTCCATGTTTCTGCTCCATGTTCTCCATGTTTCTGCTCCATGTTTCTTCTTCATGTTCTTCACGTTCTTCTCCATGTTTCTTCTCCATGTTCTTCACCACGTTCTTCTTCATGTTCTTCACGTTCTTCTCCATGCTTCTTCAGGACGACGTGGTGATGGGCACTCTGACCGTCAGAGAGAACTTAACCTTCTCGGCGGCGCTCCGGCTGCCGGCCTCCGTCTCTCAGGAGGAGAAGGAGCAGAAAGTGGAGAAACTGATCCAGGAGCTGGGGCTCGGACGGGTGGCCGACTCCAGGGTGAGGGGGGGGGGGGGGGGGGAAAGAGGAGGAAGAGGAAGGGGAGGAGGAAGAGGAGGAGGGGGGGGGGAAAGTACAATCAAAAAATAAACAAATGCAGAAAGCTAGTAATGGGAACATATGTGTTCATTTTAAATGCCAAACAAAACTAAGAATGATATAAATGATCCCTCCAAATCTACAGGGGAAATCCTGATTAAGTTATGAGACCAAATCTACCACATTTATGGGAAACACCCTTTTTAACTATTCTTGGATAAAAATATGAGATATTCACAGAGACTCAGTCGAACATTTATGGGGAAAAAAACGTAATATTCTCAGAGATAAAGTGGTTAGTTTACGAGAAATAAAATCACACATTTACGGCTATTTAGAGCGCTAAGGCTCTGAACAGCAAAGAAGGTGTGTGTGTGTGTGTGTGTGTGTGTGTGTGTGTGTGTGTGTGTGTGTGTGTGTGTGTGTGTGTGTGTGTAGGTGGGCACTCAGCTGATCCGGGGTGTTTCGGGGGGGGAGAGGAAGAGGACGAGCATCGGCATGGAGCTGATCATCGACCCCCCCGTCCTCTTCCTAGACGAACCCACTACTGGGCTGGATGCTAGCACCGCTAACTCTGTACTGCTGCTGCTGAAGAGGTACACACACACACACACACACACACACACACACACACACACACACACACACACACACACACACACACACACACACACACACACACACACACACACACACACACACACACACACACACACACACACATTACATTGCATTTAGCTGACGCTTTTATCCAAAGCGACTTACAATAAGTGCGTTCGACCAGGAAGACACAACCTTGAAGAAAACAGAATCATATAATCAGGTTTCATAGAGCCAAACATTTCAAGTGCTACTCAACTAGCTTTAGATAAGCCAGTCCTTTGTTAGTATATGAGTGCTTTGTTAATACACTGTAAAATATTACCATGATTTCACAATATTTAGCTGTAATATTTTACAATAAATTACTGTTTTAAACCACTTTACAGTCTTTACCTGTAATGTTCACAATATAATACTGTAATTTAGAATTTCACAGTGAAATCAATACATTCACAGTTAATTACTGTGAATGTACAGGATAAATGATTACCCAGGGATTTCACACATGTTACTGTATTATTTCACAGTACAATACTGTATTCAGACCATCCTCTGTGATAACACAACAAATTAAGTGATTTTCTTGCTTTTATCGCTCTTGCTTGGCTTTAAATACTAATTTCTTTCTTTGGTGCAGGTTTTACTTAAATTGAAAGGGGCACCGCTGCATGTGCCTTAAAATAAACGATGCAACATATACATCTATGTCAAATTGAAATTGAGGTCTTGGCTTATTGTTTTCAGGTGCTTCCTGGGCATTAACCCTGAGACGGGCTCGAATGCCAAAAAGAGGCATGGCAATTTAACCCCCATGTCAGCACATTCTTCAGAAAAACTTTGACTTTGAGTGGATGTCTGTGTAGACATGTGCTATGTGCTCCCCTCCTTGTTCTCTTTTCTGTCCCCCTGCTGCAGGTGCACCTGGTCTGCCCCTGGCTCCGCCTCTGCCCAGGTGCACCTGGTCTGCCCCTGGCTCCGCCTCTGCCCAGGTGTTCCAAATTCCACTCAGCCGTATATATAAAGAGAAGCTGGAGGAGAAGGATGTCTCGCCTATCCTAACGCCGGGAGACACTCTTCTCAGAATAGCTCTTTGCCATTTTGAGCTGTAGGCCATATTTTTGCAGACGTGTTTATGTTTAGCCTGGAGGACCTGGTAGTCCAGTTTTCGCGGCGTTATTTTGTTTCCCATAGGGTTTATATTTGATTTCTGGTTAGGGGGAGTTCTGGGTCCTACGGCCCGTGGTGTGGCTGGCTCAGGTTCCCTCCTTCTGTTTGTTCCTTTTGGCCACTCCTCCAGACCTCTTTTTGTTTCCCGTTTCGCTTGTGTGAGCAAACGGCTGATTATCAATAAATGCTCGTTACCAAGTACCGGTTATTGCGTGTATTCTTTCATGTTGCGGGTCTCAGCACGAGCCACTACGCGGAGTAGAGGTTGGGGCCGTAACATGTCCAAGACACTGTGAAATGTACTTTGCACTTCAATGGAGTAATACAAAGTTAAAATGGGCATTTTCTTTGGTTTTTCTTTGTTGATTGAGCAGATTCAATTGTGTAGTTATGGTAAAATCCCAGTTAACTAGTCAAATTTACAATATATTATCGTATTATTTAGATTTTTATATTTACAGTAAATTACTGGCTACTGTGTTGCATTACTTCTACAGTAATAGGGTGAAAATGCAGGTAATTACTGTAATTTATGTACAGCAAGGTACCGTAATACCACAGCTCTGTACTGATATATCACAGTAATTCCATGGGCATGGCAACTGTAAAGTCACAGTATTTAGTTGTACATGTATTCTAATTTACTGTAAAATATCTACAGTAAATTACTGTAAAATATTTAAAGTCAATTACTGTGAAATATTTACAGTCAATTACTGTGAAATCCATGCAACTAGTAGCCAGTAATTTACTGTAATTTTACAGCCAAACATTTTACAGTGTAGTTCTATCGCCTCGAAGTGGAGTCGAAAGAGATGAGTTTTCAGTCTGCGCCGGAAGGTGTGAAGGACAGTTTGTTATTTAGGGTCACACCCAGATACACACACACACACCCACCCACACACACACACACAGCAATTATGGTGGTAATTTGGAGTAAAACACAACTTTTCCAAGTAAAACATGTAAAAACAGTGACTTTCATCTCAGATTCACTTCTCCTGGTTTTTACCCCCGTT
Source organism: Harpagifer antarcticus (assembly GCA_902827135.1). Classification (NCBI taxonomy): domain Eukaryota; kingdom Metazoa; phylum Chordata; class Actinopteri; order Perciformes; family Harpagiferidae; genus Harpagifer; species Harpagifer antarcticus. Next base: position 318,838 of record CADEHL010001186.1, on the reverse strand, counting down.
TCCCAAAAAGGCTTTCATACAGCATGGTACTGTGTCTGTGACCAGGTAGGAACCTTTCTTTTTTTTTT